>OZ022422.1:8837068-8947436 GCA_963989365.1 Rhimphoctona megacephalus | reverse complement strand
CCTCGTCGGCTGGACCGACATCGGAGCTACTAGAACCTCGTCACGTGACGGCGAACCTGAACCACCGTTGCCCAGCTCCTGGAAATACAGAAGGAATAAGGATTTTTTTTCACAGCCTTTATTCCTTCTCCGAATTCCAAAAAAAAAAAGAAAACAACAAAAATGATCTATACTGAATGAATTGTGCTTCGAAAATTACCATGATAATTGTAAGAATTAAGGAATAGCCCAAAATTATTCTTATTTCTCGACTAAATTTCAATTTTTATCAAAATTCAATTTCTGTTTGTTATAACAATTTTCCTGGACTCAAGCCCCAATCGATTTCGATGTCCAGGAAAATATTTTAAACATAAAGTAAAAAATACCGTGGTTCAAGGCTCAAAGTTTATCGAGCTATTGATTTTTTCGTATTTACTCAAAATTTTAAGAAAAAAAAAGAAAAAAGCAATCTTTTTTAGGAAACCAAGTTTTTCCAAGTTTTAACTTTGGAAAAAAGTCACAATCAGTTAACAAAAAAAAACAAGTTGCTACATTTTTTCAGTGTCGAGTGTATCACGATAATTTTCAGGGAAAATTTACTTCATAATTCTTTCGGTATACTTCAGAGGGATAGTTATGAACAAAAACCACGAAAATAAAATACCTTCACAGGACAATAAAAACCATAGCATGCATTTTTTTATAATTAATACATTCGCATGCGCAACCACCCGGAAACATATTTCTGAACGAACAAAGGATCAACAGAAGGTAACGAGAAGCATGAATAAGAGCAAAAAAAAGAATGCGACAAATATTTCATTTCACAGAATAAACATTGTTTCAAAAAATCTTATATTTCCAGAATGCGATGATAATAGACAAAAAGAAATCTGAATGAAAAACAAAAATTACATTTGTATCTATTTCTCACAAAAATCGTAGAAAAACCGTTGATTTTTTTTGAGCAAAAAAAAAGCAGGGATTCGCAGTCGCAGTCGATGGAAATTTAAACCAATTCATTCGTAGACTCATTGAAGAATACAAATAATTACTCGTGTTCGTGGAACACCAATTTTCTGATTTTTTTTTGTTTGCTTTCCACTTAATGGAACAACGATTTCAAACCATGTAGCATAATTATATTTCGGCGACTCTGGGGAGCAGGTCAACGAAAGAAAAAGAGAGAATACGCAGTTAATAATGAACTGCATTGCTCGAATTCCTAAGTCGTATCATTGACGCAAATTAATTTTGAGCCGGTCAAAAAAAACTGCAGAAAATTGCAGTTAAAAAAAAACAGTCAATGTCTTTTTTCTTCGCGAAAATAAAAAAATATCGTTATATTTCTTTTGTAAATCGTCTTTGACGTCTACGAAAAAAGAAAAAAAAACATTCTTGTGAAAATAAGTGCGGGAGCCTAGTGATTTTTGGACCGAGAATTCCAGGTCTTCGTAAAAGACTCGTTCGAAAAGTAAGTATCAAAGTGTCTACTTAATATTTTATTATTGCGTTACTTACATGTGACACGTGGCGAAATATCGATCCACATTTTCATTCGTTTTTTTCGTTCGTTCTTTGTTTTACTGTGTTGTTGTTTTTGTTTTTTTTTGTTTCAATGGATAGGCATGAACACACAAACAATCGTCATCGTCAAAAATGACAAAAAAAAAGAAAAAGAAATGCAATATTCCTGCAGTCGCTCGTCGTGGTACGACGTTTTTTTCGTTCTAGATTGTTTATCTCAGTTTTCTCTATCCTATTTTTTATCCTTTTTCATTTCAAATAATACAATACATGCAGACAGTTTCGATGACGAGTACCCCAGATGGGTAAGAAGAAACGAATAGCTCGCGTTTTGTTTTCTTCGGTAAAGCAACAAACTTTTCGGCATACTTAACGATGCGCAAGCTAGAAAAAACAGAGGCATTCGAAGTAAGAAAAAGCGTAGAGTTTTTCATACGTAAATGTAAATGCGGAGCAAAACGAAAAAAAAATATAATGTTGAAGGAAAAAAGAAAAAAAAAACAAACACTTGCGGTCAAGTTTCAAACAAAAATGCGGATGCACGATTTGAATTGCGGAACAAATATCTCAATATCAATGCGATCAATTTGTTTAAAGAAAATTTGTTTTTTTGTTTGCTTTTCGTCCCGACCACATGATAAGGTACAAAAATCTTGCCGCACGAAATATTTTGTGAGCCAGAAATAAATGTAGAGTGCAAGGATAAACGAAAAAAAAAAAAATAGAGGCACAAACCAAAAGAATGAAAAACAAGAAAATGAGGGAAAAAATAATAAGAGCTGTTTGGAATTAGGTAATCAACGAACGTTAATATTGTTGCAACTGGCCAATCGCATCTGGGCTAACTGCTGACTCGCTGGCGTTAGACTGTTGGTCGAACCGAACGGCGACATCATCGTCGACATTGCTCTCTTCAATTTACTCGGCGTTTTGTTGAAACTGAACGCACGTCCGACTTTCATTCTCGTACGTGATGCAAATCTGCGCACAAATAATTTTATTAATATTCAAGTTATTTGATTTATTTGATAAATACGAAAAAAAAAGTAGTGCAAATAGCATTGTAACTTATTCTTCCTTCGTCACAAAAATCGACAAAAGATTGTCATTTATTGGGATATCCAATAATCCAATAATCGCCTGAATCTCATTTTGAATTGATAACGTTTTTCAAATAATTCTCATTCGGTGTTTTATTATTAAAAAGTGACAAATTCGTCGTTGATATTTTTAAAATTCAACGTTTCAAAAAATTGAGAAAAATATTTTAAAGAATTGATGTGAATATTCGAAGGAAGAAAAGTTCTCTCACAAACAATAGGAGTATTGCAAAAAATTCAAAATTCCAAAACTTATAGAAATCTCCATAAACCAGTTCAAGTCAAAGAAAATATTGAAAAAATCCATAAATAAAAAAGACGAAATTTTAAAAAAATCGGTTGTACATTAATTGGATTTGCACTAAAAAAAAGGTGCCAAAGCCACATCACTTGCTATTCAAATTTCAAAAATTCAATGAGTAAAATTCGTGCAATTTAACCACGTAACAAAAGAAACCTAGCGATGCGAGTTTAAAAAAATCATTAGGTTGCAGGAACTTGAAAAAAAAAATGAAATTGAAAATATCGAAAGGTTAATAGGTGAATGAAAAATGAACTCGTGAATTGTTAAAAACACACAGGCAATAAAAATCGAGTATACGTTTGAAAAAAGTGATTCTTGAACTGGTTGATTCGTTAAATCAAATTATTTCATTTTATGTTTAATTTCCTTTGCAATTGAAGTAACAAAAGTGTTAAAAATATATTTATAACGTAATTGAAAAAAGCGAGGTATAGGGTTTGGTACAGAAAGCTAGTAAAAAAAATGTAATTCAGCCTGGTGCGAAAACTGACGGTAGTGGGACATGTAACGTGGTTTCACACATGCTATTGAGTAGGAACACATACGGGTCCATATACTCCAGGTAAAAATTATGAAATAGGCTCCTGCAACCAAACGTGATGTCGTCCCATTATGTTTTGTTTCAACATGCAATATGAAGAAATAAATATAGATAAATCGAATTTTACAGCATTGTAAAAGTGTTTACTGTACAGGTTTTTAAATCATTTCTAATTCTATAGAACAAAATTATTGGCGTTAATACGATAAATTTGATAGACGAGTGGCAAACGATTTCTAATTAAGTATCGCTAATATTTACATTAAAACAATTTCATATCTCTAAAGTTGGAATCGCTACGTGGTTATAATCGAGGGGTTATACAAATTTACGAAAAATGAGCTTAGGATTTTTTTTTTTAAGTTTTTAGTCGACATATATTTTTTCTAATTTAATTCAAACACCACGACACTATTTGTTTTCGTTTTGTTCTTCATTCATCGTGAGTGTAACGCCTCGATTGAAACAAAAATGCAAAATCTATGTAGCCACTAAAAAGCCTCGAAGTGTAAATTCTAAAAGATGCAAATTGCTAAATAAAAAAACGAATTTTAAGAGTAAAGAAATCACTTGACGTTGCGATACTTACTTAAATGCTTTACTCAATGTACCTAACGCTACGTCACTCGTATCAATCTCAAGTTGATGCGAATCAAGACTTATTAAAAAGGTATCCTGGGAACAACATCAAAACGAGAAAAGAATTACGCGATGTTTTTTAAAGAGGTGGAAAAATCATGATCGTTAGTGAGAAAAAGAAAAACGTACTGCGTCGGCTTTACAAACAGTATTAGCCATTTGTCTGCACAAGGTTCGCAGATAATTCGTCTTGTTCACTTCCTCGTCAGTGATAGTGAATGAGAAGAGTTTTTCTTTCAATTCCTGATTACTTCGTACCATCAGGGCGAATACTTTTTGACATTCTGTAATAAAACCATTAACGTTTGAAACTAAGTTTCAAAATCAATTTCGTTTAAAATGAAAAAATGTATTCGTCATTTATGGAATAGATTCATAAATATTCATAAAAGTTCATAAAAATTCAAGAAGGACAGTTAAAACAATCGATTAATATAATAATTATTCAGAAAAACCAACAAATTCATTTCATAAGAAAAAAAATCGTTTTCAAGTATTTCTTAATGAGACAGAACAATTTTTTTGAAAAAAAAAAATGTATTAACGCATCAAAAAAATTATCCATTTTCAAAGACCAGCTGTTAAAATTCTTCTAATATTGCAATGAAATAATATTAAAATGATTGACGAATGATTAGTAATAAAAATTCAGGGAAATAAATTTGAATCATTTGACTAAATAGTAATTTTGATGAAATGAATGACAAGATTAACTCACCGTCAGTTTCTCGAATGTCGACGACTTTCTTGATCGTACTTAGGGAAAGCATCCTGATGTGTTTGTAAGGTTTGCCTTGACTAAGTTTCGCCGAATGAAGACCATTCGCTGTGTTCGGACTCTTTAACGAGTTAAAAGCTTTCGATCGTTTTTTGCATATTTCGAGCGTGTCGGTGAACAAGAACAAAACGAGATGATCGCCACGGCCACTCAAACCCTCGCTGAGCTCCATAACGTCGCATTTGCCGATGAAAGAACGATGCGAAGACACTAGATGAGGTGGGCAATTGTCGATCTCGTTAAATATGTCGAACATCACAAGCTGACCCTCCGTTTTTCTCTTATCCTCGTTTATGTATGTCATAACTTCCTTAATACTGCTGATCGACAGTTCCAAGGCGCTATGGTCTGGATTATTCTTATTTGTATGCTTAAGAATATCTGCAAAACAATAATAACATATTTTATTCACATATTTGTTAATTTATCGACTTTATTCGTTTATTTTCAAAAGGTAACTAAATATTTGGAAAAGAATTTAATGAAAAGATTAATCCAGGTCAAATGTGAGAAAAATCGCACTCAAAAACGTCTTTTCCTGATAAATTCTGTAACGAAGAGCTTCGACAATATTTGTATTTCAACAATTACCACTGAACAAAAGCAAATATAAAAATAAATTAAAAAATAAGACAAACTTACCATTTAATAATAAACTAATACTGGGTAGTCTTTGCACCGGTTTGATCAGTAACTCTTTCAGACTTTGTCTGCCGCACTCGGGTTTGGTTTGGCAGATTTTCAGAAAAGCGTGAAATCTCGGCTTATTCTGATCGCACTGATCCAACATGTCTTTCGTATTTTCGAAAAAATTAACGTATGGTGGATACGCTTTGACAAGGTCCGGCGCGTATCTGAGAAATATGTTTCCTATGCTAACATCCTCGGCCCAGTGTGCCGCGCTGTAGCGCAATTCTTCCAACATTTTTTTGTGGACTTCGTAAATCGGTGGAAAATTGCCAAATATAATTTTCGCTTCGGTACTGTTCAGTAACTCGCCACTCGTCTCTATGATATCCTCCAACGGTGATTTGAACAGCTGTGAATTGAGAAAAATGGAAGAAAACAATTAAAAATATTTCAGAATGAACAAAAATTGAAAATCAAATAAAATTTTTATTGCTTTGCCAATTATTTTTTCTTCAAAAGACCCGTCGCACAATTTTACGTACCGTCATTATTGTGCTGAGTATACCAACGTAATTCGACTCAGTTTGGACCAATTCGAGAAATACTTGATGTCGTGGCGACAGATTTTTCCTCGAAGTTTCTGTAGTTACAGCTTCGACCTCTGGAATATCTGTCAGTTAACCAACACAATTCCATTGTATACTCTCATCTCTTCCCTCTTGTATGGTCCATGCTAATTCATTATTTGACACTCCGAGAAGCGAAGCAACGGCATTTTTTCGTATTGAGAACATTTCGTTTTTTTCAGCGTTAATTTTGAAAACTTTGCTCGTTATTGGATAGTGGAGTATTAGTAAAGCAAAAAAAACGTTCGGGCTCTCCAAAACGAGTGAACCATGTGAGGAAGGAAGATGTTGGTATTTTTGGGAATGATTTTTTTCTATTCCGAAAATGGGAATTGCAAAATTGCAGCTTCGATCAAAATCCACATGGATACAAGCGATAGAGTAGATCAAATTTTGTATGATCTTCAAGTTTATATCGTTCGATTCCAACGAAACTTTTTCTCCCACTTTTTATTTATTTATTTTCAAAATAACATAATTTTTGTTCACTTTGTTAGGATTATTTATACTGAAAATTGAAAAAAAAATCATTCAAAATCTTTTTCGTTCATTCGATTCGATCAAAATTTCAGGCAATTCTAAAAAATGAAGCTCGTTGCATTTCATTGATGCAAACTTCAAGATCATTGTTTTGTTTTTCATCGAAATTAGCATTATGCCGATATGAACTCACCGTCTAATAATTGCTTATCCGGACTCGCTGTACAATCCAAAAAACTACCGCTAACACTGAGGTGGCCGGCGTCGCTAATACTCGATCGTCTCTTGTGCACAGCCGGCGAATCCGCACCGTTCTGCACGAGACTAGATAAAGTTTCGGCGAGACGCTTTCGCTTTCTTCTCGTCGAGGCTGTACTTGGCGTAGCTGCCTGTTGACTATCCCTTCTGGCTGATGCAGTCGGCGATAAAACGGATTCAAGATACTGCATACCAAAATATTTTATTACTTTTTCAATCACTTCATTTTTTTAGGGGAAAAGATTTTTCACATGGAGAATTTTTGACTCAAAATTGATCGACGAAAATAAATGAGCGTAAAACAGATTGATAAAAATAAATGAATAAAAGAAAAACAATAATTATTTCCAGTAAATTTTGTAATAGACAAATGAAAAAATAAAATTGAAAGTTCACGTCACAAGAATTGTAGATAATTAATTAATAAAAATGAATAGTTGATTAAAAAAATGAAATATTGCATATAAATTATCATCCAACGAAATGGAAAATATTTTCAAAGGGAATGAACGGAAAAAAAATGGTAAGACCGAATTAATCAATCGATAAACAATCTCGTGAAACGCGAAAAGTAAATTTTTTTTCTGAGCAAATAGAAAAATATGCTGTACCGAAATGTCTGTACTTACATCTTCAAAAAGATATTCCTTTTCATCAGCCGCCCCTTCATTTTGTACAGAGGTCCAGAACCATTCAGCCTTGACAATGTGAGCCCGAACCGAGGCCAAGTCAGGTAACGCATTCACGTTGGACTCGTCCACTACCTGCGAAAATACATTACTCAGGGTTAAGATCTTTTCAAGAATTTTCTAGTAAGATCTTTTCTTTTCTTTAACAGAACAAATCACTGAGACGGCACGTTTCAACGAATTTTTACACGATAGGATTACTTCCACTAGATTCAATTGGTTAGGGAAACAGTGAGCTGGAGAAATTCGTCCTTACGTATTTTCCAATCAAATACCCTCTTATTAATTACGGACATTATCATAATTATGAAATTGGATTTAAAATTACATTCATTCGGGCAAAGGACGTAAATTTTACAGGAAGAAACATACGGGGCATTTTCTACGTTGTTGAACCCTTAAACGGCGACACAACACATTCGATCCTTAATTAAATTAACAATCTTGCATAATCAATTTAAATACGTTTTTATATTTGTTCCAAGTTTAGTGATTCAACAAAAATCTGAATAAATCCAGCCATCTTTGATATGTAATAATTTATTTTTAATGATAACGTTAAAAAGTAGTCAAAAAATTTTTTGATCAAAAATTCTTTACGAATAATCATTCCACTATGATCATAACGTACGAACTTGTTTAGTTTTTAGTTGAAAACATTAATTTTCAATGTTAATGACATTGAAAAGTAACGAACAAATTGTTTAAACATTTAATAATACTATTTTTTTGAGGTGGAAACTTGTTAATTGTGATATCGAAACTTTTCATTAAAACATCAAAAAAATTCGGCACTTTTTATCGATTTTTTTCAGAAAATTCGGTTTTCAGAATCTTGTGGTTGAAAAAATTTGATAACTTTTCAGCGTTATTATTATTGAAAACCCATGTCGAAAAAAGCTGAAAGATGGCTAAATTTTTTCGCATGTTCGTCGAATCGCTAGCTACGGAAATTTCCATTCAATCGAATTTTGAATGAGGACTTTTATCGGTAAGATTTTTGATTCAGTGGCGAAAAAATTTACGATCGTTATCAGAATTCGAAAGTTCGATCAACACACCAATTCCCCCAAAACATACAAAAAAATCAATGTTTCCAAAAAGGGCCGATTGCAAGATAGTCGATCTACATGTAATACAAAACCGCATTACAAATGCCCTGTAAAAAAAAAAGAATTGCTACCGCAAGACGAGGTTTGTCCTCGAACCGCTTCGTTCTCAGATTTTCCGCTCTCGTGAGAGTTCTCAGCTTGACGTAAGGTTGGGAAAAATCCTCGAAGCTTCCCTCGACGTGACTATTATTTGAGCTAATTTTTGAAACATGGCGATTAGCGATTCGAGGGATTTTCGCACGAGCGGGCAAAGGACTGAGCAACGGTGTGTACTTTTGTCTGGATGGTATTTTCTCGAGGCTCTTACGAGCGGGGCTGACTTGCATGCTTTGTTTAAAAGTATGTGGAAAATTAATTTCGCTCAATTTAGTCAAAAAATTAGTAGCGAGTTTGAGAGTGCTCGAAGAATAATTGCTTTTCCGGCACAAGGGAGGCGAGTCATTGATGGATTGATCATTGACGAAGGAATCATGTTTTTTCTGCAAATTCGGATGGGAATGAGTTTTTACGAATTTATAACGATCAGGCGTCGTGATTTTCGGGATGGCGAAGCATGATTTCGACTTTCTCCAGCGTACGTAACGACGCGGTATTATTATTTTCTTATTAGACGACGTGGAAATCGCGCTGCGATTGTGACTATCGGTTTGAAATTTAAAACATTCCACTGCCAAGTCTGCTGGAGCGCTGGAACATTTGATAGGTTGCCAATTTGGTAAAATCGCGCTGTACTCGTTTTCCCAATTATTTGGCAGCGCCATTGTTTCCGCGGCTTTGTACGGATCGCCGCTCGTTGCTTGAGGCGAAAAAACGTCGATGTCCATTTCTATTTCTTGACTCTCGTCGTCCTGGATGAATTCACTGTTGTTTTTTCTTCTTAGAATCGCACCTGATCGATCTACGATTTTTTCGCTGTTGTTAAATGTTTCGTAAGACATTGCCATTGACATGGAACTGTCGATTCCCGAATCCATTTCACTCTCGTTCTTCGTCGAATAACACTCCGACATCGCTTCGTAATCTTCCGGCAATATTCCACCCTCTGAACTGTTCCAATCTATCATTATCGCCGAATCTTCGCTCACATTTTTGGCCATGACATTCACGCTCGAATTCTGTTTGTTAATTATGCAATCGCCCGACCAAGATGGCATTTCGTACAACGAGATCGATCTTTCACCACGTTTTCGACGAATCATCGTACTGTTAAAGCCACTCATAGAATTCCATGTGTTTAAAGAACGTGGTATCGTGTTCGTGTATGGATTGTAAAAAGTAAAAGAAAATGGCTCCTGACGAAGAAAATTAAAAGTAGCCAAACTCGATTCGCCCAACGTACGTTTGAAATATGAAAATTTGTTCGTTTGCGTGTCGGCGATCCTGCATCGTCGATTTCCCATATCCGTAACCTATGCAGATTTTTTTTTTTCAACAGCCCAAAAATGTTATTTCGCGTGACGAAAGAAAAAACTTTATTCATGTCGTATAAAACTAATAAATATTCAATTAAACCTCAATTATCGTGAGATTTTTCGATTGATATTTTATTCATAGTTCGATAAACTAAACGTTGAAAAATATTTAAATTAAAGTTCGTACCATTCTCTCGATTTTTTATTTCTTTTTTAACGTCATTCTCCTCTGTCATTATCTCAGTTTTTTATGGATACTTTGAACTTACCACGTGCGTGCAGTTCGGATCGTCAATTTCAGTAGGTTCACCGCCCTGTTGTTGCAAAACTTCGCACATGTGTTTCTTCTCGTCCTCAGGAAAACCGAAGAAGCAGACTTTAGCACCGACGAAAGGCTTGAGCTTGAAATTCGCAACCTGTTGAGAGGGAAATGGAGTATTATGGAAAAATTCATTCAACGTTGTCCAATAATTGTAAGCTAAGTAAGAAACAAGCTAAATTTTCATATTTTCTCGCTGGCATTATTTCGTTTCATTATTTAAGAAACATTGAGAAAAAAAAGAATTAACGATCCACAATTTTTAATGGAAAAAAATTCATAAAATAAATTTATAATTTCCCCAAATTATAATTTGGGAGAATTCTTGTGTTTTTTTATCTTTTGGATCGACAGTATAAATAATAATTTTTGTCAATCGTAGTTTTGTTAAAATATAAAATATCCTCGATTTTAATGATCAATAGAATTGTATTTTGATGGAAAAAAAAATTGAAGTGAAAATAACAGAAATTTGGAGAAATGAATGACCTACAAAATATAAGGGCAATAAATTATGAAAACTGACCAGTCCCTCATTGTTCCCGAAACTCTTTGTGTCGTGTTTTCTGTCCCACAAGGCAGTGACCCAATTCATGGACATAATAGGAACCCGAAAAGTAACGGCGTACTTGTACTTTTCACCGCCGCAACAATTCGCAATTAGATGTGTCACTTTGACACCCATTTCCTTCCTAATACTACCGCCCATACTGTGGATCATATTGATGAGTTTCGTCTAGACAAACAACCACAAAATCCATTTATTCAGAGATACCGGAAGTGTGTAGGTGTCAACGTCTGGCAATGATCCCTCATTTGCGCTACTAATTTTTTCATTTAATCGTTATTTCATAATACGAAAATCAGAATCATTAGAATGCAATGAAAAATCTTTTGATTCTTCATTTATTTAATTTTTTTAATTATTGCAACTTTTTTCAGATTCAGATAGCGAGCACGAAAAAGGCTGACTTTCATAACCCAAAACTGCGAATTAATGGAAAACTCATTTCGAAAATTCAACTATCAAATTCTGTTTTTGTTTTTTTTTTTTAATTATCGAAATTTTCTTTGCGGATTTAACTTCTGGGCTCCAAAAAGATCGACCCATATTTCGAACCCCAAACCTGTAAATATATTCTGGGTCTTCTTTTATTTGTCAATTTTTTAATTTTATGAAGAAATTCCCATTTTCTTTGCAAATAAAAATATTGGGTGCTAAAAACACCAGACGAAATTTCGTAGGGAAAAACTGCGAAATATTTTGAGTACATCGTTATTTTATTAATAAATTTCTTCATGAATTTTTCAATGAACCCACTTTCTTTGCAGTTTTAGATTGTGGGCTCTAAAAACATCAAGCACCCAATTTCTTAGCCCAAAGCTGCAAAAACTGTTGGGCACATCGTTTTTCATTTATTAATTTCTTAATTTTATGAAGTTGTTTCGATTGTTTTTTGCAGATTTCGGATTTGGGCTCCAAAAAAATGTGTTAAATATCGTTGAACTTCAACGATGCTAAGTTGTACGATTTCGGAGATAATTATTCGATTACTAATAGCACAACGATAGGAAAATGTTCTGAGGTAATTTCGAGATAAGAGCAAACTTACCAATTCATCCTTTTTCCTAAAGCCGGTAAACACGACCACTGTTCCGAGCATAGCTTGAGTGTACAATGGACGTGAAATACTCGGCAAAGACTCTTTCTTCTCTGCCAGCTGCAGCAGCGCCGTTGGTCCCAATATTCTATGGATGAAATGAATAATAAAGGAATATGCTAATTAATGAAAATGGAGAAATTTGATGGTACACAACGAGGAGAATAAAAAAATATACATAAAAATGAAACTGATGATTTATTGACCTATTACAAATAAAATAAGAATAATCATGTCTATTTAGAACCAAAATTCTAGTTTTGTTTGCGTCACAATAACGGAGTGATGTCAATATTAGTTCCTCAAATCTGAGTATTTACCATTTAAAAAAAAAACATTTCCCTTTTCAACTTTCCGAATAAAAATCCGCCAGGAATCCCACAAAATTTTAGACAAAACATTATCTTATCTAGGGTAAAATCTTGTGTCAATTGAATAGAAATTCGCAGCATTATATTAAATAAATAATCATTAGTGATGAATAATATCAGCGAAATATTGCCATTTTCGTGAGTCATCGTTGATTTTGTTTTAATAGCCACTAACAGCAATGTGATGGGCAAATAATTCTGAATTATTATACTTTTCTTCGTTGAATGAAGATCTGTCAATTTGACTGATAATTTTGTACACAATTTAAACATTATTTAGGCTCATTTTTGTTCACATTCATGTCTTTGAAAACGAACTGATAATTTTTGAATAAATCACGCTCCAATTGATGATTAAAAATTTTTTTTTAATTTTCTATCGTAAATGGTACGTTTAATCTACAATTTGTTTCGAATGTATAATTTTGTCTAATAATGGATCTTCCCCTACGATCTTCTTAATTGGACATAAAATCTGATCGTGTAATTTAGCTGAAAAACAAATATAGTAATAAAATTTACCTGTGGGCACTTTTGTGAAGTGCATCGTACTCGGGTCCCTCGAACTGATTAAGTATAAAATATGTGCAGTATGTGGTGTCCTCGATGTATTCGGAGCCGCAATTGGACTTGAGAACGGGAACGCTGAATTGTTGAGCAGCGGCACCGAGAGCTGCATCATCGCAAGTTGCACCGACCAAGCATATTCGCTTTTTCCGTGGTATTCGGGCCGCTGTAATGGAAGCAAAAAAATTAATTTCAAAACGCATTATCGATAAAAAAGAACATGGAAAGAAAAATGACGTGAAAATGGACAAAAACTGGAGAATTGGCGACTGCAATCGAGGCAAAAAAAAATTCATTTCCAAACTCGTTAAATCGAGTACAAAAAAATATATATAAAAATATTTTAAAAAATACTTGAAAAGAGAAAAATAAAAATTGGAGAATTGTGCAGGATTTTAGCGGTGTTAATTATGCACACAAGTCTCCGGGGAAATGACCTTGTTGAATGATCTCTTTCTCTCTCGACCAAACTAGTTTAAATTGGCTTATTTTAATAACGCAGCTAGTTTAATCGAATTAACGACGACGGTCGACAAAACCATGGGAAAAATACTGCAATTGTTTAGTTTGTGAGAGACACGTAAACACGAGGCATTAACACGATTTTTCCATACGTTCTCCAGGGAAATTACGCAGAAAATTTTATGAGTGTGTTTTATACCGTACGCCGTGAGAAATGACGAATTTACGAACAAACGGTGAAAATTCTAACGTTTCTAGGCGACTCGAGTTTTCCCAATGGAACATTAGCAAAAACAAACAACGATCCAACAAATACCCGTAAATTTGTGTCGCATTTTTGTTTTTTCTTTCGTATTATCCTCTCAATTTGGATCTAGAAAATTATTTAGCCAAAAAAAAATCATTTTTTTTTAAAGATAAAGACGCAGACGTTGCGCACAAGCTTATCTCTCTCTTTCTCTTTCCCTCGCTCTCTCTCTTTCTCTCAAGATAAATTAGTGGCTCTAATGGCTTATCTCACGAAATGATAAATTTATTCTTCCATCGAACACGAGAAAAAAGGGGTGACAGCGAGTTTAAATATTCCAAACACACCCAAACCTGAAAATCATTTATCTGATGTTATAAGCGTAGAAATAAACTGTAGAAAAAAATAATTCTTGGAAAAAACATCGTTGTGGAGAAAAAATGAAATCTCAGGAAAATTACTGTTATTCGAGTTGGAGAAATTCTCAATAAATAAACAATGTTAATTTTCTATCCACTTTACTCATTTTTTTTTCACATCTCAGACTGCCATTTCCTCATTTATTTATTGGAAATCAATGAAAGGAACATTTCGAAAATAAATTAAATTCGGAACAATTACAAAAATTATCATTTCTTCCTTGAATCCATAAACGTCCAAATTTTTTTTTTACAAACAAAAATACTAAAAAATTTCAAATCTTTCATATTCAATTGAAAACAATAATAAATAAAAAAACGTCTTCATTATTAATTCGTAAATAAATGTGTCTTGCAACAACATTTTATTTATTTAAATAACAGGCAAATTTTTATAAAAAGTAAACAAACTTGATAACAAGGAAATAAACTAATTTAATTAATTAATTTATTTCTTATTATTATTATTATGATATCTTATTATTATTATTATTATTATTATTATTATTATTATTATTATTTATTTCTTTATTTATTTATTAGATCTCATTTATCGTTTACAATAAATGAGGGTATAATGATTTTTGAACTCTTTGAAAATATTAAAAATATTTTTGCCTCTGGTTTTATCCTTGGATGGAAATTGAGACAAAAAATGTAGTAACAATTATTTAAATTTGAATTACATTCTTCAAAACTTGTCAAGTTTCATTGAGTATCTATTAACGAGTCATAAATTGTTTCGCAAGCTTCAGAGCTCAGCGTAAACATTTTTTTTCCTCGCAGTTTAATTTACCAAAAGGCAAGGAATATTGTTCAAATTTGACCTGAATTCGTGGCCACCTTGTAAAGGCCAAGTTTGCAAGGATGCACAAAACAAACCAGTGGAATAAGAGACTTTTTGAAATTCTACAGGGTAACCGGAGAGCAACAAGGTGAAGAATTAAAATTCAGAGTCAGCGAATTTGCCTGTGGTACAAAACTCGTCAAAATCCGCCTGCCATTTTCAAGAAGCGTATGGCTAAAATATTCGAGGCTTGACAATAACATTAAACATGTATACATATACGTAAATAAAATGTATATATTTTTTTAATTCGCCAGTTTGAAGAAAAGAAAACAAAGGTGGGAGATGTTCTTCGCGAATGCCGGATCATCGTCGAACTCTGACGTAATTTTACCCAAAACCTGAATGTGTCAAGGCCGAGAATGCAAAAAAAAATAACATTTAAATATAAAAAAAAAACATCGCGAAACCTTGTCAAAAACCTCGAAATCATGTTCCCATGTGTATAGAAGGTAAAAAGAGACGGAAAAAAAAGTAAGAAAAATGTGAAAATTGGAGGCAAAAGATTGAAGGATGACAGGAAAGCGTCCGACGTCGGAGTTAAGTACGAGATGACGGTTTGTACGATCGACGCGATATTCCGTAGTGATAAGGTTAGTAAAACGACAAGTACAAAAATGTTATGATTAATACATATATATTTTTTGTTTCATTTTCGATGCATAAATAAAGCTCGAACTTTTATTATTCATTGAGATTAAACGCGGCTTGGTTATAGTCTTCCCCCTCTCTGAGCCACGGCTTCAACTCATTTCTCTCTTGCTCACCGATCGAAAAACACGCGCGAGAGCGAATGAGCCTGAGAGAGAAAGAGAGAGAGAGAGAGGAGAGAAGAATGAAAATGAAAAAAGGCACAAAACTCGGGACAAGATCGAACAAAAAAACTTACGCTCTGTCTTGACCGTCTCCTCACTATTTATATCGCTGATACTGCTGTGAACGCTTTGCTCTTCCATTTTGGCCCCTATCGTGGTTACAACATCGGTCCACCGCACTTTTATAACGATTTTTTTACGCGTACGTTAAGACTTGTTACGACGCAAGGATTTAGGCGTTAAAAAAAAAAAAATCCCGCTTACGGAACACTCGAGAGGCGCGCAAGAGCGACCAACTACACGAACGTTCATTTATCATTTAAAATCCATCGTTCGCCCATCGGCGGACGCACGGGAAACACTGATTTTCAACTTTCAGCATGAAAAGTCACGAGGAGAGCGGCGTGGGGGAAGGGGAAGGGGAACAAGAGGGCTATAGGAGGTTAGAAAAAGAAAAAAATATACGCACACACGCACTATATCTTGTGTGGGTTTACGAGCTTACGAGCGAAAAATTCGAGTTTGCTCGTTCCGCAATCTATCGACTCGCTTTTGCACTGCACGAATTGAAGTTTTCTCTTCTTCTCTCTTTCTCTCTCACTCACTCACTCACTGTAGTCACGATGATTCCTTCAGTTTCCCACCGCACGTCACTATGGCGCTGACCGTCGTTTGAGGTAGACAACGCGATAACAAACTTTTTTCTCTTTTGTTCAATACATCCCCCGAAAGTTTAGCGATCGAAATCGGCACTTTTTTTACATTTTTTTTCCCTCCCTCGGTCCATGAGCTTTGCACTCCCAAGAAAAATGAGATTCTCTTTTCTCATACTCGCCGCACCACGGCGGCACTAAATTATGACAGCTCTCCTCCCACTCTTCGCGTCATCCCCACTCTTCGCGACCCCGTAGCACAACAGCCACAGTCGTGTCCACTCCAGTCCACTCTTCTCGTATTCCGAACAACGCCGAAAACCCTTGAATTGTACAGAAAAAAAAGGACAACGACTCATCTCCCCCCGCTTCTCACAGAAAGAGATCGACGGCTTTATTTATTTATAATATTATAAGATTTGGATCAATGATTTCGATTTGGATCAATAAATATAAGATTTGGATCAATAATTTTTCAATTTAACTTTACTTATATATAATATTATATTTATTTATTTATAATATTATAAGATTTGGATCAATAATTTCGATAAAAAAAACTTCTAATTCATCTCTGATTCATATTGGACGACGATTATAGAAATTTTTCGAAAACCTCGTGCCCATCAGGGTCGTAGTCTCAGAAAATTTGATAAATAAAATTTAGCTTGAACTACGATGTTTTTGAACCAAATTTTGAATAACGATGTTATTGGAGCAAATTTCGAAAAACGATGTTTTTGAATCAAGCTCTGAGATACGATGTTTTTGATCAAAATTTTGAGATACGATGTTGTTGTTCTTAACCGTCGAGACGCGCTCTCGTTTCATTCGACGTCAATATCCGCTTCACGTGGTCCATTACAACGTACGCGTGTGACAGAGAAGCAACGACGATGGTCACGTGACATCACGAACGGTTACAATGCCGCGAATGATTTTGAATTCTCAAATGGAACTGGAATTCTCAAACTAAATTACGATTTCCTTCATTTTTATGTCGATAATATTGTTATTATTTTATAACGTCGTGTTACTTCGATTTACGAAAAAAATTATATTTCATCAATAATTTCGTCTAATTAATTCTCATTTAGTCGGTAATTTGAAAAAAATAAAATAAAAAAAGCAATTTCAATCGAGGTTATGTTTTGGAAAAACGCGAATCTAGTGTTAAAATCTCGAACTAACACGAATAACCGGCATTACTATAATCTGACACAATGAAAATTCCCAATGTTAGAAAAACATGACAGTGTCAGTGATAAGCAGAGAAATATCTGATGACAGGGTTTTTAGCCTTGAACGTTGCTTGTTATACAGGTTGATGATTAAGAATCCTCGGTATCATTTTACTCCATTCGGCCAAGTTTACAGTTTTATCTTTAAAATTCGAGCAGTCACGTTTTCAATTTTCGGAAACTCATTCGCGAATCAAATACTGTGAATTTTTGAATGAACAAAAAATATGGATAAAAGAAATGGTTTATGGGCTTTCATCCCCAAGAATTCAAATATTAGAAAAACATTTATGATTTTTCAACCGTTTCAGGTCAAATTCATTCAATTATTCCAAAAAAATATTAAAAATAATATAATTTTTTCATGTTCGCGATCGTTTCACAAAAAATGACTAACTCAGAAGAACGTTTGTTCATCTCTTGATCTTCATTTCTCAATTTTTCGTGAACTTTTCAATTTTACGATCGATTTCCGCTATTTTTTTGTCTTCGCGTTATTTGTTGGTCAATTTCCGAAAAGTTTTTACCAAACAGCATTTTATAAGCCGAATTCTTTTGTTCATGAACTTGTGAGATTTCCCAAACTAAATTTTTTGACCGATTACGACGTTTTGAATTTTCACATTTTTTTTATTCAATTTTCATAAATCGCGGTTAAGGGCTTCCGAAAAGAGAAAAAATTTCTCAGATATCTGCTCCCACGCCAGTTTGGCCATGACGATTCGTTACAGCCAGGCAACTGTCGTTTATGATTAATTCTGAAATTATTTCAATAAAAAAATGAATAAATAAATAAATGCCGAACTTCCTTATTGGGAATTTTAAAATCAACTGATTTTTATTTTCGCCTTATCTAAAGGATGTTTTCATTTGCATAAACATTGCAACGATTGATTTAGCCATAATTTCGATTCGCCCATTACAAGTTCAGTTCCATCCATACAATCACGTGAAACATTCTTACCGCCATTTAAATGTACTATTTTTATTTTGTTTCTTCTTTTCTAATTGCACAAAAATGATGTTTTCGAGACGGAGCATATGCAGAGAAACAATAAAGCGCGATATGTTTAAACTAAAGTAGATGCGGGATTCAATAAATAATGTTTTGGTGTGTGCAAAAAGTACATACCAATATTATAGAAAATAATTATACGAAATACAATCGATGAACTCAAATGTTGTGCTCACGTTAAAATGGTATTGTGTATGTAGAAATTATCGTTAATATTGCAATATGGAAAATGTCAAAAAAATTAAAACGTTTTTTTTATTTTATTTGATTTCAATCGAAACAAAAATATAAAACTCTTTCACTGTACTTTCTTTTACTTTTTCTATTTTTCTTGTTTTTTATTTTATTTGTAAATTCAAATACAACGAATTTTTAATATTGAAAAAATTTGATGCTTCTGGATAGTGCAAAATTGTGCTGTTTCGCTGAAACATTTCGACAATTTTTATTGAAATATTTATCAAATTAAATAATCTGGTTGAAAAAAAGTTTTTTAATTTTCCTGTAGATTCAATTTTCAATGACAAACATCATTTTGCAATGTAAACGACAATAATATGTGTGTGTAAAAGTGTGTTCAACTTTTATTAGTGACTCAATGCAACGTGAGATCACTGCCTCGTTCATTCTTCCTGAATCTCTTTTCGTCTACTCTCAAAAGTTCAGCACAATTATTTATTCGTCAACTGAATCGTTTTTTCGTGATTTTCTATTGGATGGTCTAAAAAAATATATCGCTAGTGTGTATGTTATGTTTTGTTTTTCTCGTTTTTGCTGATACTTGCAGAACTATCCAAAATCAGGCACATTCGGTACGTTTTACGAGAGACGATTCACAATGTCGGTATTTACGTACATTATAACTTTTCACACTTACTCAATTATTCAAAATATTCCAACGTATCTGCTTAATGATGTTTTACTTAACGCATTCAAAGCCAACAATTTTATTCCATTCATTTTTTCAATACTCAACGATTTTATTAAGAAAATTGAAAACCTACCGATTTCGATCAATTTTCTATCATAATATCAGCAAATCTTATTAACAAAAGTTCCTTCGACAAAGGTTCGGCCATTTTAGTTTAAATTTATTGATTTGTTTCAATTTATCAGACTTTTTCTTTTCTAATTTTTTTTGAAAAATCCAAACTGTTCGATAAAAAATCATCAATTTTCTAAATACCGCCTTCGAAACAAATTCGTCAGGCAGAATTTCGAAAAAGAGAGAATATTCTAAGGGAAAAAAACATTTTATTATTTGTTGGACAATTTTTTGCTTTAATAACTTTTTGAAATAATTATTAAAAAATCATGTCGGTGAAATGTTGAAAGTCGTTTTTTTTTTTTTAGATTTTTGCCTTATAGCTTAAGTACTGAAATTCTGATGGAATGAAATTAAAGGCTGTGGACGTGTAAAAACATTCTCGACAAATGAAAACATTTTTTCCTTATCTCTACGCAATATTTTTTTCTGTTATACATCTTATGATACTGATTACGTCGAATAGCTACACACAATTAAGCCAGCGTTTTATTTTTTCGATGGTTGCGGGTGAAATGCGTGAAAATACGATATAAACGGCGGAAACGAGTGTTTTTTTATCTCCTTTTTTTTCTTCCCATGAAACTAGTTTTCAAAAATGATAAAATGAGGATGCACAATCTTTTGTCTAAAACGTACCTACAACAATCTCTCGAAAAGGAAACGAGTGGAGACAACTTTTTTTATCTATTCAGATCGAGTGAGCTTTCGTAATGTTTATTACTTTCTACTACAAAAACGTCGATGATCGTATCGTGATCGCACAATAATAATAACTTGATGTATATTCGCGAGACTTATAAATTCGTTTATTGAAAATGATGAGACTGTGTAAAAAATCATAATGATCGAAAGTAAAGTTTTCGTAGTTGCAAAGACGATTATTATTTTCCTCATTATTTATTTCTTAGTCTCAAAGCTCAAAAATCTCTAGGCAACTCGGCACATTGTTATTGTGGTAGCAAAGATTATTGTATCTTGCGCCTCTTTTGTGTTTCTTCATTTGTTTTCTCTTTATCTGTCATCGTAAAATACAACGTATAATTTTTCATGTATATTGGCATATTTTCTCGTTCTCTTTGATTGGATCCACCAGATATTCAATTAGCAACCGCGATAGAACGAAGAACAAAGTAGATGGCTGGAAAGCCAAAAGTTGGTAGAATATTCGAAGTTTCTATTTGTTGTTCTTGATGTTTTGTTTTGTAATAGTACATTGTTCTAGTATAGAATAGTAAATATATTATTAGGTCAATTCTGAATGTAACGAGAGAAATTCATCTACGTGATTACTTGTCCGAGGAAATCACATTTTATTCAACGTACTAAAAACTAAGCTCGCTCTTTCTTTTCTCCATTCATTGACTCGACTCGAATTTAACTGCAGAATTAACGAAAAAACAACAAAATAATAATAATAAGGAAAGAAATTTACATATCTAAACAAGTTGCAATCAATTCATCGTTTTTTTTTCACAACGATTGCTCTGTCAATGTACACACACATACGCGATCAGCAAAATAATATTGAGTTCGATATTCGAATTCTCGTAACGCAGTTTTATAATTTATCAGACTTCAATGCAACGTTATTGCTCAATACCTTGTTTTTTCTTCGATATTTCACCATTTTCAGGCAAAAATTGTTGTTTTTTAATATCCCTTGCACTGCTTCGGGATGAAGAAAAAAAGGGTAAGAGAGCGCGGAGAGAGGGAATATTATACATTCGCATACGTGTCAATAAAACAGACTCGTGTGAGTACTCTCAGATCTATTTTTACGCTAGTTTTATAATATATGCAACGTGGTGAGAAACTCATCACGTCTACTGTTAGAACTTAAATTACAAGTTGTTTCGCTTTCATTCTCTTCTCTTTCGCTTTTGCTTTGCCTTCCTCTTTAAGCTTAAATTATTCTTTTTCTTCTTCTTCTTCTTCTTCTTTGAAGACATGTATTTAGGGCTCCCGTCGAGGCTCACTAGTTTGGTCAGAATTTGATGAAGTCCTTGGAGTTTATGATTTATTGTTATCACTTCGATTGTTGATTTGCCTCGTCGTCGTCGCTGTAGTCGTCGCTTAGATAATGATTTGTTTGGGGAAATTCGTAACGCCCAGTTTTTTTCGGTGGTGGACTGCAAATATTAAGTTTATTGTTTAATTCATTGTTTTTATGGATGTTTTGCACATACGTTCCCATTTTTAAATTCTATACGTTCAATGCTTCAGTATCTAGCAATTAGACAACATTTTTAAAATATTCAGCTGGCTCCAAAATGTTTTAACGATTTACAAAGAAGAAAAGATTAATTTTGTTTGTCGTGGGAAATTTATTTCTTGTTTTTTTTTCTAAATATGCTTCGATTTCTTCGGGAAAATATGTTTTTTTCTCTTCTTTTTTTAACTCACAGTAGTGACAGTGAAATTTTCAGTCTTTCCACAAAAATACGCGAAGAAATTACCATTTTTTTCTATTTCGAGCGAAATTATTTAAAACAACGCTAGAAAAAGTATTGGGGAATTTTTACTTCAATCAATTTATTAACGACTCTTCTACTCAATTGTTATTGAAAAACATAAATTAGTTGTATTTTGTCAAATGTCTTTGGGTTGCTGAGCACTGATTTTGATCGAATAAATTTGTTGGCTGGGAACGTATGTATAAAACATCCTCGAGGACAAATGAGCAGAATGCAAGCGATTTTCATAGAAATATTTGCTAACCACTTCTTCTTAATTGCCAAAAAAAATCTGCACTTATCGTAGGTGAAAACCTTCTTTCGATATTCGAGCAAATTTTTCATTTGTTAACTCGATTATCGATTTTTCTCTCCGACGAGTTTAATCTCTTGAGAAAAACTGTTTATGCAAAATTTAAATAATCGATTAACAGCAATGCATGAAGACCGCAAGCATACAGCGTTATTTCTGCAATATTAATTTGTTCTCTACTAGAATTTAGAAAATTGTACTGACGCACTATAGAGGAGGATGTTAGCAGCTGATGAAGAGGCAGAAAATGTGGATTTATTGAATATTTACGTCGAGGAATTTGCGGATTGTTCCGCATACGCTACCGAGTTTTACTCAATTGTAAGAAATGCGGTGACATAGTACCTTGTCTGATCCTCGTCGTTATTGCTGCTGCTGCTGCTGCTGCCGTTTGGACTTGCAGCCCGTTTCGGGCTCGCCGGTGGCGACAGTGCTTGCATTAACCGACCTTTGCTTTCATTCCAGATTGTTGACTGCAATTCCCGGCGTAGATTAAACAAAAAATAGTACAAATTCATTACTCACAAAAAAAAACACGAAAATTCATTTTGGGAGCTAGCTGAACTTCAGTTAATGACAAAGAGTTAAATTACGTCACTAAATATTGTAGGAAAAATGAAACTATTTTTACATAATATCACATTTCGTATATTCTTCCTGGTTCCAAAAGTTGATCTCTTATAAACGCGTAAATCTTTCCGTGACTTCCGTTCCCGAGAAATCAGTATGAGGAAAGATTTACTTACCATTCGTGAAAAATAGAAATAAGGAAAATCTTGCTCATGACGAATAAATGCAAGAAAAACTAAATCATACGTCTATGAATCAGAAAGCAAAAGCAAAGTCGAATTAAATATAAAATCCAATTTATTTTATTTAGCACTATGGACAATATTTTTCTTTCTAGTGTATAAATATCACGATTAAATAAGTATGAGTGAATAACAATGACGGTAAAAAATGGAGAAAAAGAGTTAATAACTATAAATACAGGCTTGAAAACAACGGGTTTCTTGCAACAGGGTTAATCCAAATCCATGCGTTGGACTTATTCGAAAATGCATTTTATTCCCGTAATGCAAATGTCAGCTGTGTATACGAAGCCAACTACTATCATCACGATTATAAAAATCACGTAGAAAGTGAGTAAAAAAAATATTCCTACATCCGCGATGTTACCCACCAATCTTCCTTCTCTTCCGAATAATAAAAGAAACGCGTCTATAAAATCGCGCGATTTTTCCTCCCACTTGCTGATCATGTCCATACGTCTCTCACCAATATTTTCCATAACCCGCTTTCCTTTGTCTTTCAGATCGTCGAATTTGTTTTGTAGGCGAAACTTTTTTTCCTATAAAAATATCATTTTGTTAATTTAACAAAAAAATTTATTCAATCAAGTAAATAGTAAAATCAAATAAACTCAATTTTCAATAAATTCAATTTTTCTTTCCAATTGGAGTGTGGATCTTTGGAATACATTTTTTATTTATTCAATTCAGATTAAATGTTCCAAAGTGACAAATTCTTAAAAGTGGTTACCGAAAAACCTTTTTGTTTTTGCAATTCTGAATTAATCAAATAAATTCATTTGTCAAATCGATTATCATTTTCTGTACAAAGTATTTTTGGACTTGGGATTCTTTGGTGTTAAAAATAAACGATCCAAACCAGTTTTCCGTGGAATAATGAAAAAAAAATCGAAGTTTGTTTTTAGGTGATGTTACTCTGAACTTTAATCATATAAAAATGAAGAAGATCTCTGAATAAAAGTCGATGAATCGATTTTTGTCAATTTTTTTTTGCAATCCTAATATTTTGTCGAATCATTTGAGATACTGAAAATCGACGTGATGAAAACTTGTTAAATAGACGAAGAAAAAATTCGAAATGCAATTGTCTGGATCGAAAGTCTATTAATCGATTTTCTTTAATCGTAAATTTAAAATTTGTTGAATCGCATGTACCGATTTTGGTTTTGATGCTCCACAACTGAAAATAACAGTCGACCTTTGATATTGACTGCGTTTCAAATAATATAGTTTCGAAATAATTGAGTTTTAACGTACGTTGAGAAAAGAAACGTTCAATTCTTTGGCGCTGTAGCCTCTCGCCAAATTTCTTCTCACGTACATATCATAATCTTTGACTATTCTCGCAACGATATCCGAAGTTGAGACACCTTCCGTCCTCTGTGTAACAACGAACATGCCACGTGCTTTTATTAGCGCATAAACGTCGATGCCCTCGTCGGACATATATGGAATATCGTCGTGAGCAACAAAGTCGATCTGTAAACAAGAAAACAACAATACCTTCATTTTTTTCTCAAATAAAAACAAATTCCATCATAATTAAAACGCAACCGTCACCATTATCTTTCAAAGAGTTTTACCAGTTCAACTTTAGAATTTGTTTGTGGAATTTCTTTCTCGGTCGATCGGAAACAATACTGTACCTTATGTTTCTCGATGAATTCTTCATCGAGTTCCCAAGGAGCGTCTCTGACAACTTCGTCGACATAACGACAATGCCTCACTGCGTCGTATCTTTCTCCGTCGTTCATCACAGTTCTGCCTTTCTTACTGTGTGTCAATTCATCGTTGCACACTGAAATTTTGAGGGAAATATCAAATGGTATAATTAATAATATAATAGTCGCTTTTAATAAAATAATATCGATTTAATTGCCATTACACCGGATTCATTTTTCATTCTGATTAAAATTTGCTTTCACCTAATTGATCGAATGATTAAAAAATTATTTTTCATTAATTCCAGGCTTGAGGGGCTACATCTACCTTGAGGCCCGAAAAAAATACCCAAATTCCGATTTTTTTTTTCTGGAAAACGGTTGGTGAAGAAGACACGCATTTTTTTTTAATACAAAGATACATAAATTGAGAGCCTTTAAAAAAAATCACCAAAAAATAAAGAAAATCAACAATTTAAACGCGTTTTTCTCGAAACACTGTTTTCAAAGTCGGTGAACATGATATCTCGACTTGTTTCCAAATTTACAGGAGATACGATGAGAAACATTTGAAAGTCGTTGACGATGTCACTTTTTTTAAATCGATCTTCATTTTTTAATAGTTACGTAAAAGTGTACAACTTTTTTCATAGATTTTGTATGCTCATTTCAATTCGTCGCCACTTTGTTAAAAAAAATTATTTTAAAAATCGACGATCGTCAACGACTCGTATTTGTTGTTAGCTTGAATAACCCGTTTAGTTTTTCAATTTCAGATGGACCGTTTAAGTTGGAGAGTGTCCACCGCCAAACGTCGCGAAAAAAATAATTTCATCATCTGCCGGCGGCCATGTTTTTGTTGTTTTTCTGTATTTTTTGGTGATTTTTTTAAAGGCCCTCAATATATATACCTTTGCGTTAAAAAAAAATGCGTTTCTTTTTCACCACCCGTTTCCCAGAAAAAAATGCGGAATTTGGCCATTTTTTTCGAGCCTCTAGGCAAATGAAGCGCCTTAAGAAATGTATATTTCTTGATAATAATTCATATTAATAAAATAATATACACGAATAGATCAATTTAGTATCGTTGTTTGGCATTAAGATTTCGATGAACCTAAAGTATTGAATGTTAACCATTTTTTTTGGCTTTAACCCATGACTAAAGCAATGAATACTATATTTAACATTGTATGCATTAAAATAATAACCTATGTAAAAATGTCGATCTAATTACTGCTGAAATATATTCATATTCGATGACGTTAAACTTTTGTCATTTAACGAACGTTAAATTTGTTTTTTATCAGTAATGGCAGACGTGTCTTTAAATGATTTTTTTTTTCTGAACAAAACTTACCTCCGGCGATGAGATAAACATTAGGAAAAATATTTTTCGCCTGCATGAGCTGCCTCGCATGTCCCTGATGAAAAAGATCGTAAATACCGTCCGCATAAACTCTCACCCTTCTGGGTACTGTAAAAAAAAAAAAAAAGCAATATGTTCATAAAAACAATTTAAAGAGACGAGTGTAAAGAAAAAGAAGAATGAACCAGACCTTTGCCACTTCGAGCCATTTTGAGGGTGATTTTCGTGTTGTAGTCGCACATTTCCGCTTCCGCCAAAGCCTCAGGATCATCACTGAAAGGAGCTTCTCTGCAGATAGACTGAAAAGCAGACGAAATAAGCATTGTTTTTATTTTGATGTAAAAAAATTCACTGCTTTTTCGAATATCCGTCTAGACACACGCGGCCTCGTTCTGCCTGATAATTTCCTTTGTACAATCAATTATTAGCGGTAAGAATAATATCCTATGAATATTTATAAGTTGCCAGAGAATTCTATAAGTACAACATGCGCTCGAGGCTTCGCGAGCTGGCGAAAGAAACTAATTTTATTTCTTTTTTTTCTTTTTGCTCGACTAGTCATTGTACATGTATACTGTTTATTGCAACGTCGCTGACAGCACGAGTTGTGTTGGTTAAATTGTTTCGTAACGTATCAAAACATTTTATTTTAATTCCCTTTTTTTTATTTATATTTTTGTTGCATTTATATCTGTTTTATTATTTAACAAAAAAAAAAATAAATTCCATTATCGTCTCAGTACTGAAACTCTCTTACACGATAATTGAGGATTTATAAAAAAATTTTTTAAAGTGTTAACAAGAAATAAACTTTTTATTTGCAGTTTCGTTTTTGAAACGACGTCGAAATCTTCTGCACGAGTTAATCCATTTAACAAAGCGGACGATTGTGATGGTTAATCCCTAATCTAAGCTGTGCTCTGTCACAATCGGAATTATTTATTATGAAAGATTTTTATCAGCATTTCAATAGACATACGCTAAACCAGATATCAATCGAACAAATAAAAAATAAAAAAATCAGTGAATCCGTGATTCGAGGGAAATAAAAATGAACGTTTCATCGATCTTCAAGTTTTACATTCCTTGGAACATCAAAATTACGAGTTAAATTTATGGACATTCCCACTCATCGCTTTTCATGAATTGGACAAAATTTATCAAAGCTGACACAGCACTACGTAATACTCAGATAAGTTTAGAAAGTCATATTTAATTTTAAATTATGCTCACCTAAATTTTCACGGTTTATTAGTTTTTCACATTTTTCAAAGTGTAATATGAAGTGAATATTACAAAACAATCGGAATAATTTTTTATGAAATTAAAGATTTTAAATTACACTCTTTAAATACGATTTTCTATCCAAATATTTTCATGCAGGTTTAGGCATTGTATATCTGTCAAATTTTCTCATGTCCCTTCTTCAGAAATCCACAGAAGAAACCACAAAAAAGTCTTGACAGTTCAATGAATAATGAATTTACAATATACAAAAAAAAACCTTCGTTGGTTTCCAACTGTACAAAGTTCAGTCTTATTTTTAAATTACACACACATTTTTTAATAGACAAAAAATGGTTGAAGTTCTGGAAGCGATTGTAGGTCTTAGCTAGGCCAATAATTTATATATTTTAATTAATATTCTAATAATCGTATATTTTATCAATATTCAACTTGTAGAAAAGTAGTTTGTTCAAATTAAGAATTATGGAAACAAATGAAAACTAAAATTTGTTTTTCTCCTAACGAAAAAAGAAATTTCGATTATTTGTTGAATAGTTTTGAATTTTTTGATTATTTGCCGAATGGTGAATTGCTATTTTTTGTTCTTACCGGATGAATGGGAGAGTCTTCTCGAATGCACGAAACTTCTTCGCCATTTTTGCTCTCGGTCAACGACATTGTTTCCAAAGTTTCGCCGTCTCCGTTGGCCATTTTTTTCGGCATTTCCAATTCCCTTAAACTTTGTTTCTAGCAATATTTGTTAAACTGTAAAGAGAGTGAAAAAAATTTGTCAAATTATAAATACGGCGCCATTATAATTGGCTAATTATGAGAATTATAGTTTGTCGGTATGGCAATTTTTTCTTAATACTTTTTTTGTCAATGCTACAAGGTCGAACACGAGTTAATTCTTATAATTAGCGTTGATTGTTATGAAAAGTCAAGGCCTGAGGTCAAAGCAATAACAAAAAATTCACAAAAAAAAACTCACACGAAAAATTGATTCTACCAACAGCGGCACACTGTATGTCGAATTAAAATACCAGAAAAAAAAGGCAAAAATCTTATCACTGTATAAAATTGTGGATAAGAAAAAAGAAGTCGGAAACCGAGCGATCAACCGTCAGGAAACAAAATACAGTGAGTGTGTAATGGTATTTGATATTTCTTTCTTTTATTCACTACACCGACACCTTTTTTTAATAGAAATTATTCTAAAACTTTTTCAATAGAAAATTATTTTAAAACTTTTTCACTCGCATATGTCTCATCGACAGTGTCAAAACGACGAATTATCATTTATTTTATTTCAGTTTCAATATTCACGTAACTATGGCAATAGACAAAAGTTCGTTTTTACTACGAAATTTACGAAAAACAAATAAAAGATGAGGAAAATTTGTTTTTGTTGCAGTTTCAGAGTGCGGAGTTGTCTTTGAGTGTTTTTAGTAGTAAAAACAAAAGATATTTTGTACGCGGTAGTGACAACAGGAATGAAAAATTTTTGGCCATTCGAGCTGTGATCGGATTTCCAAAAGTGTACTTCTCGTATTGGGGTAAACGAAAAAAAAAATTCGATCTAACCTAAGAAATTTTCCGACAAAAAAAAGTGTCTCAAATACAAATGAAAAATAGAAATAAAAACAGTATCGAGTTTAATAGAATCGATGGATTCGGGGCTCGTTGCTAATATTTATCAATAAATAAGTGAACCATCTGTGAATTTATTAGACCGAAATTTGTCGACTATCTCTTTCGCACTCGTGTATCACGTGGTATCTCCGTTAGTTTCGTGTGAGGAAATATAGAGGCGGAGAAAACCGGAGCGACACACTTTCCACGGGAAAAAAACGGAACGGTTTGTTTCAAGCACTTCCGTAGCGTTCATAGACTGTGGGTTAAAGTGCAATTAATAAATTGGTGAAAAATCCCAATCAATTAATATCATGAATGGAGAGTTCGAAAACGTGGAGAAAAGCTGTAGCGATGTTTTGACTTTTGCTAACGTTTACGTAGGACGGTACATGACAAGCGTAGAATAAAAACGTACACAAATCCCGGAACGTTGATGTTAAAGCGTGAATATGACGAAGATTCAATTTGAAGTCTCAAACAATGTCGTACGGTTGACGGAAAGTGATATTACGTTATTTATTAACTTACAATGAAAAGAGAGAAGAGGAGGAAAAAAGGAATAGCATAATTTAAACAATCGAAACTTTCGTCGTAGTATATATGGTTTTTCACGATTCAATGCACACACTGCACATAACGCACACACTGATACACCGCAAAAATATACGTATTACGATGCCGCCATGGTATGCCTCAGCTGACCCAGCAGACGCTTGCCACGACACTAAAAGTTGAAAAGGAGGAAAAAGGGGCGAACACCACGCTCGGGAACACGGGAGCGAACTATTTAGTCTTAAATGCGCACACGCTGCGTGGCACCGCCTCAAAAAAATCATTTCTATTTCCTCAATATATACGTGTATAACTCACATTTCCCTATCTCGTACGCACTATAATTGAGTAATCTATATATGGCTTGGAAATCTCAATTATACCGTTTCTAATTCTCGAGCAAGTGGTTCGTGCACGAACAAGGAAAAATTTATACATTATAACGTTCTACAGATATATGTATACATTGCGCACAGGTGTTACAACTTGCACGAACACGATATATAAAAAACTTTGTACGAGTTGAATTACGATGTTTGGCAAAGTCTACACAGGTGTTTTCATAATATTGTGTTATAATACAGAAAGCTACGAGTGTATCAATCGAATGAATCGAAATTTCAAAAATTGCCGTCATTTTTCGTAAAGTTTTGGTCAAATTTTTGAAAAATGTAAAAATGTAGAAACACAAAGTGATTCAAAAATGTATATTAAATTTGAAAAATCATACTTCCGGATACAAATACGAAATTAAAAAGTTTGCAATCAAACAAGCTTTGTTACCTGCATTTAACTTTAATTATCGTGCATTACCATTCACTAACAACACCAGGTATTTATTTACTGCGCAAATGTTGGATTAAACGGCGTAAGCAGCGTTTAACAATAATTTCGTCAAAACGAATAGTTCGTCGTTGACTGTAAATCAACAACGTTTCACAACTCGTCTGTTCGGCAACACGGCAAACAAAAACTACCACGCACACAAGAGAGTTTATATATTTACCTTTTTGAATATTTCGCGCCACGCTCGAAGCGCTCCGATATGAGAAAAATTCGTACTCGAATCCACAATTGCCTACGCCCGTTGTCACGTCACAGAATAAATGATAATCTTTGTTTTTCCAATATTGTTAATCGTCAGTATTCAAGCTGGAGTTTCAATAATTTGGTCATTGATTTACGAAACAAAATATACTAATTGGCACGGAATCTATTTTTCAATATTTCAAATTCGATCAAGTATTTTCTCAATCTCGGTTCAGTATAGTTTTTCGGTCGCACAAGCAGTTTGACATTTCTGTAAAGCGGCCGCACGCCGGTCGCTCGACGTACTCGGGTAGCTGACTGACTGACATGTCATGCTGCGCGCACAGGATGACGTAATATTGGATGATCGTGCGCGTCAGCACGTCACGCCTCGATACCGTTGTATACGTATGTATAAACACATACACATGTGTACGTATGTTAACAAAAATATAAAGATAACGGTAGACCGTTGGCTGAAGAAACGCAGTAAGCTCAAACACCTCATTTTTAGAGAGGCGTTTGATGTCAACATTATATGCTGCGTTCATAATCGAAATAGAGGAAGGTCATAAATTTGTATTTTATCGATAATAAAATAAATTCCAGTATTTCCGGTTTTTATTTCTACCCTACTCAAAAAAATCACAGCTTTAACAATATTTTTCATTAAAAATTGAATTATTTGACTTTTCTGTTCCCGAATAAAATAATCCGGAAATTTGTTCAATTAAATTTCAACGAATATGAAAGTAAATAATTCCGCTTATGCATGGTTAAGGAGTTATTCTGTATGGATCGTATGTTTACGGAATGAATACATTGTTGATAAACGTTGCGCGCCATTTTTGTTGATGTTTACGTTATTTTGAATCGTTCAAACATCCGACGAGACGATATTCAAGTCATTTTTATTGAGTTAATCAATTATTGGGAAGCTTTAGACGTCATTTTTATCCATATTTACTATATTTGCTAACAAAACAACAATGTTACATCATGCTATACTTGAGTGACTCATTAATCGTTATCATGGCGCTTCAAACCGGATGTCAAGAAACTCGGTAGAGTCTCGGGATAAGTACATTGACAGCCCGGTCGTCTGCTGGCCCGAGGCTCGCCGAGACTATACTTTCTCTGAATAAAACGTTTCGCGGTGGTGGGGGTAAAATCGGAATAACATTTCGTTTATTTACGAAGCTCATGAATCATTTGAGGCTTTGAAAATTGAACTGGAGACTAATTAAGAAATTATTTTTCGAATGAGCCCAAAATTAGCATGATTCGTGGCGTAACTGCTGAGAAAAAACTTTGCATGGGCTCAAGATTATGCAAAACTTACTAACATATTTACGGACTTGATGTATCTGTATACGCGTTCTGACCGATACATACAAGGGCATTTTGATGCCCTTCATAGCCAATCCCCGCCAATCCCCCCTTCATAGCCAATCCCTGCAAACTTTAAAAATTTTGTGAAGCGACATGTGTGCTAAGTATTTATACTTCTCATCTTTGATTGTGGTATTATGAATTTAAAAAATTGTTACAAAAAGTCATCGGATGCACATTTTTGGATAGGATAAACATTTCTGGCTTCAGAATGCAACGGATATACCCAACATTTTTCAATTTTGTTGGACTAAAAATGGGTGTCATGTTTTTTCACTCTCCCGTATTAATTTTGGCAAAATAAATTAAAAAGATTTGTTTCAGAAAGTCTTTGGGTGCTCTTTTTCTGATAATATCAAAATATGTATCATTGGCGTGCAACGGATGCTTACAAACTTTGAAAATTTCGTGAAGCGACATGTGTGCTAAGTATTTTCCATGTTGGACTCCGATTTGGCATCATAAATTGAAACATTTTTATTTAAAAATTTTCCTTCTATGGTCGCTCTGGTTCTGATGGCATCGACATTTGCCCGAAGCTAATGCAACTGATCCTCATTCGATTCTCCGAATAACTCACTCCATTTTCTTGGGCAGGATCCTGGTTTAAATTTGTCTACTTCGTTCAATATATTGTTTCAAAGTACCCATAATATACTATTTGAACTTTTTGAAATTAAATTAGAATATGAGAATAACTGTCACACAAATCAAAATGAGTTAATCCTCGCGAAAAGCTAAGGTTAGAGGTTTCGCAAAAAGTTATAAAATAAATTGAGCTATACTAAAATATGTGGCCAAGTACGGGAGGCTTTATCGTGTGACATAAAATCTTCAAATACCGTTGAATGTTGATAGAGAAAAGAATTAAGTTCGAAAATGTAGTTGTTTTACCAACCAGAATGAAAATAAAAGCTCTGTATCAATAAGTGTCTGAATCAAAAAAAGATTGCTAACGAAAAAAAATTAGATGAAAAAGAATTTCGGCCGAAGTACTTGGCGAGGTTGTCACCATGACCGATAGATTATGTGAATTAAGTGAAAAAACATTCGTCAAATACTTCGGCCGAATTTTTTTTAAACTAATTTGATTTTTACTTGAATGAGCAATTTTAATAAAAAGTTATGGGCCGGACAAGTACTCTGTTGCGTATACGCTCAACGTACGGTGGTGAACGTTCATCAAATTATTACCAATCAAACAAAACTGTGCTATCATGTACGGACATAAATTAAAGTCTTTTTTTAACATTACAAAAGCACGGGATCTTATGCGAAACTTCCTGTTCCTGCGTTTGTGTCGAGTTTTCGACTGGTTTCTGAATGTTTTTCGTTGTTTTAGCCACGACGCAGGCAATGTTGTTTCATTAGGTCATATAAGTAAATACTATTTGACAACATTGGTCGCGCCATAGCCAAAACAAAAGTAGCTACTCGACTTAGGAGATTCCAGAAGCAATGCACCAACTGCATGCTCTACGTTGCCGGTGCGTCCATGTTGATATCTTCTCAGTCACCAAAGAAATACTTGTCCTAGTACTGATATCATAAATTTTACTGCTACACGTAACTTAGATGGTGACCTTTTTTCATTTTTTTTCTAGACTATTGATACTTCTTATACACCAATTATAAAATGGTATTTTTCTCATCTTGACAACGCTGATTTTTTAATGTTTTGATTCCTGTTTTGTTCTGTGGAAATAAATTCATAGTAACATTTATTGTGAAGTCTGGTTTTTTGGCCGGATATTTCGTGATCTATATGGTTGGTTTCCCTCCGGTATATGAATAAAATTAGTAAACATTAAAAGAAAAAAATTTGTGGGCTTTTGGATTTTTTGTGATATTATAGGGAAACGAGGGACCACCAATGTACTTGTCCAGGTTTTTTTCCCCGGGAGGGGATTTTTGCTCTTTAACGTAGATTCCAATTAATAACGTGTACTTCAGTTTGATAACGACATATATATATATCAAGATTCGATTGAATACTTTTCAGACAGCTCATCGATGTTATCTCATGTCAACTTTTTTAAAGAATAGATGCGTCAAAGAAACATCGCGGCATTCCCCGTCTAATCAGTAAAAATATATATGTACATAAATATAGACGGTATAACCAACGACTGTAACATTCCGTTACTCTTCGTCGAATTTGATGCCGTAACGAGGGGTAGAATAAGACAATTACGAGAGAGAGAGAGAGAGAGAGAATTAAGGGATTAATACCGTTAAAGAAATCGAAACGTTCAACCGGAAATCACTGGTTTCCGGTTTGAAAAAACGTAGATCCGGGCAATTTCGTCGAATAAAACACTCGGTTTACAAAGCTGACATTTATTTTGATCAATAATAACTTTAAAATAATCTCTATACAATAATAATAATATTATTATCAGAGCTATAATTTATTTAATGTTTTCCAGTATTTTTTTTTTTTTCATTTCAGCTCACGTTTTTTTTCTCGAAGAACTTCGTAATTCGTTCCCGATAGGTATAAACAAAAATCGTTAATTTTTTTGATCGATAATCGGAAATTTCGCAAATCGAGCCGATGCACTTTCGGTTCGAATCTTTGTTGGTTTTTCTTCTTTTGCGATCGTCTCTCCTCATTTTTTCTTCTAAAGTTTCTTATAACGTACGTATTTATATTGGTTTTCTTTTTGTTTTGAGAAAAAAGGAAAATAAAATAATAATCGTCGGTGCACACGAAAAAAAAGAATCATCAGCATGGTTTTTTGTCATCTCGATAAATGGACCGAGGAGGAGATTTACACTCTACTTTATTTAGTGGCTTCTCAATGCTACCTTATGTAATTCGTAATATGTACAAAGAAATATTCTCATAAAGAATCCTCTTTCGTTCGTCATTTTCGTCGACAGAGGCAAAAAAAGGTTTTTTTTGCTTCATTGTTGATTTTTTTAACGACGTTTACGTCAAATTAGTTTTTTTTCTGTCAGACGGAAAACAATTTTTTTCTTTTGCGCCTCTTTCTATTCTCGTTTTTCTCGTTAATGTCAAACGTACCTAAAAGTTCCAAAAACTATTCGCTATATTGTGTTACAAATAAATAGTCAAAATAGGAGCATGGCCAATTGATCCAAGTGCTTCTTTTTCTTCAGTAACTTTAACTGAACTTTCATCAAACTGAAGAGTTTTCGGGGAGCAGTAAGAAAACTTGTTTTTTCCCTCCTCGTTTTACTAGAGGATTTAAAAATTTCGAACCAAAGGAAAAACGTCGATTGCCACCCAAAAATCTTGTCGCAAAATTCTCACTTTCAATCATTCCACTTTGTTTGCTTTCTTTTTCAATTTTCAGGTTTTTCGAATACAAATGTCAACGATTTATCGTTTCGGCTCGATAATCTCGCACTGAATCCCACGGTAATCCGTGTAGCTTTCAACACTGCATCATTTATCGATATTATCATTAAATAACATTTATTTGTATTCTAAATATTTAATCGTAAAATACCTAAATCACAATGTCATGCTCGCCACGCGGTTACACCAGCTGGATTGCTTTTTTCTCCGTTTTTTGCTTCATGGATCAAGAAACGTATTGATATCAAAGTACAGATTTAATGGTCAAAGAAAAAAAAAATACTTAAACAAGTTTTCGGGAATATTTTCCACTTTTTATCTCCAATTTCCATCCGAATAGCGAATCTATTATCTCCAAAAAAAGCTGATTCGCTGTAAACAAATTATCAGAAGAATCCCGAACAAATTTATCTTAAAATTATTTACGTTCGTTTCGACATTATCGTAAAAACATGGACGATTAGAATCTTCGGTGTGTTTTTTTCGTCTTCATTTAATTGGCCATGCAGGATCGTACGAATAATACAACACAAGGGAAACATGATTTTCTGTTAACTTTCCTTCAATCTTTAACGAGCAATCCCAGGATTACGAGGATCGAAAAAAGTCGATGATCGATTTTTCCCACTCAGTGTTGCCAGAAATCGCCCAATTTGCTATCTTTTACCACTCCGTTTCTCGTGTGTTTTATTTCGAAGCTTTCGTGCCCCAAATTCATCAAATCCTTTGCATTAAAAACAACGAAAAGAAACTGCTTTCTTGGCAAATATGTTAATTGGACATTAGTATTCGCAAGATAAATAACATCGACGATAGGAATGAGGTATTGAAGATTAATCGCTTGTAAAAACGTTTCGGTCTCAAAATGACGTCTGTTCAATTTCCATGATTCTCTCGTTCTTTTTTCTATCGTTTCTTTTATCTTTGCTAATAGATCGATCGGCATAATAAAAGGAGAAAAAAATCGTTTTCTAAAATTGCTCTTTTTTTCGCTTTTTTTTCTTCCTCTTCATCAATATTACATCGTGTCAAGACTTTCGGGTTTTTTAAGCAAATTATCTCGTGTGCTACAAGAACAGTCGTGAGTAGGCGAAAAATTTGAGTTTTGCGTCACAGCAAAGTTACTCGTGAGAAACAGAGGGGGGGGGGGGGAGGAGATATTATTTAGCGCGAGGTACAAAAAGAAGAAAATATATATATGTATATAATATTGAATCAACAAGTAACAATCATGTAAAACCGATGGGGCTGGGTCAATCGCCATTTTTCGTCTGGTTATCTCATTTTCTTTTTAGTTATCTCCTTCTTCTTCCTCATGTTTATTCTGTAGGGACGAGAGACCGGATAATTATTAGGCTGAGACGAAAAAGTTTCTCTCACCTTTTATAGGTACACAATCTAGCTACCTTAAGAGACTTTAGTTTAGTTTTGTTATAATCGCGAAGCGTAAGAGACTGCGATTGCGAATGGGGGTGAGGGGCTACGATAATTCTCTTTCCTTTCTCTTTTTATCCTTTCGACACACTCTCCGTGTGTTTCATTTGTTCTATTTTTTCTTTTATCTTTGTTTTTTCTTCTTCCATCGTCTTGCAATCGGAGTGAAAAAAATAAATTGTTAATTGTTTGTTTAAACGAGATGCTAATTAACGACTGCTGGTTGATTGCTCAGTGCCTCGTGCAGAGCTTGCTGCTGATCTGCCGTTAAAGCGCTTATACATGCCTGGAACATTGTTTCGTTGCTCTGCAAAGTACAAAATAAAAAAAACAATCATTTTATTCCTTTTGAATTACAGCCAAAGATTTTGATTTCCTCTTAATTTTAACTTACTTGAATTTGTCTGACAATACTAAGAATTCTACCCATCACTGGATTATCCGCGGGTACAGCTTCCTTGAACAACGCCTCAGCAAAAAAGCTTATAAGTCGTGGTAAATTGGCGTTGTTCGGTCCTAAAACTACTGGGTAGTTAGCCTCTATCAAGTCGCAAAGATATCCGTAAACGTGGGGCGCTTCGTCTTCGTCAACTACTACGGGTAGCCAAGACAGCCTTCGTAACAAAAAAAAAGAACCCAAAAACATTATGGTTAGAATAAACCTTCATTCATTGAAAAAAAAAGTCGTCAAGTACTTGCAAAAGTAGAGTCCTTTAGTTAGTCCTACAGAGTCTGGGTAAATACAGTAAAAAAGAAACTTATTTTCATTCCAATTTCAAAATCGTCTTTGTACATGATTTCCGAAATAATCTTATTCGCCAATCGTAATAATTTTTACTCAAAATATTAGTAACGAGCTAGTTCGATTAATTATACTAGATTTTCAAGTCAAATAATTACGGAGATGAGAGCAGACTTTGAAAAGTTTGTAAATATCGTATCCAGCGAATTATGCTGGCTAAATTTTTTTTTAAGTATTCAAAAGTAGAATTTTTACTGCCCTCTTTTAAGGTCTACTCTTTTTCGGACGCCTTAAAAAATTGAGGGAGTATCATGAAATATATTTTTATTTTCATGTTGAGTTTGCTTTTGAGTAAAAAATTTAAAAAATTATGAGCCTGTGACAAATTAACGAAAAAACCAAACTCTCAATATTTGGTATAGAAAAAAGGGAAATTTAAAGTATGGCCTGATAAACTGATTCCTCGAACGATCAATTTACCAGATGACTATTAAATTATCCAAGATTAATTTTATACAAACAGAAAAAAACTTTGAAAATTATGATTGTTGAGAAAGTTCATTCTTTAGAAAAGCAAAATATTGACGGTTAATGAAAAAATATAGAAATACGATTCGATAATAAAAATATTGACAGTGAATTTCATATATTTTCAGTATAAACGATTTTTTTTAAATTGCTTACCAATGTGGAAGTATCTCGTCAATGTTAATAGCTTTATTGTTGTATTTAAGAATTTTCGTAACGGCGGATATCGCGTTTTCTGTTGGATTAACATTTTCCTGCAATCTCGATTCCGGATCGTTAATAACTTTCATAAGTCTCGGAAGTGCTTCGGCGCAAGCTTGAGCGAAAGCTTCGCCACCGAATTGTCCCAGTACTCCGCAGCCATAAGCAGCCGCTTGTCTAACTTCGGGAGTTTTGTCAATTACGTATTGGATCATCGGCCTCAAGAAGTATTCCTGATATTTCGCGCATTCTGGACCGCCATATTCTATGACGTCATCGAAAACGCACAACGCCCATTGGTGATCGGACCAAGCGCGCTCCGGTGCCAAAAGTTTCACGAAATGTCCGCATATTTGATCGAAATATGGGAAAAACGCCGAATTATGAGTTATGAAAAGAGCGTGTAAAATGTCTGCTATTTTATTCAGAGTGTAAATGTCCTCGTTGTCCTCAGCAGCGATTTGTTCTTCAACGACCTTGAAAAAAAAAATTACGTTATTTCTGCTCGATCACGGTTTTTCCCCTAAAATTTGCTGTTTTTTTTGTATTTTTTTTTTACTGCCAACCTCGTCGTAATCCTCGTCTTTGCGTTTTTCCAATCTCGCCACCGCGCGCTCAAAATGTTCGTTCAAAAGCTTGTCAAGTATACGCAAAAGCTCGTTCATTGGTCCTGCCGCGAGACAGCCCGGTCCAAGTGCCTCAATACATTTCGCCAGGGAATATAACAGCTCTGGCAACACTTCGGCTTCGGGCTCGGTGTCGATTGCTTTCAATAAATCCGGTCGTATGTAATCCCACATGCCTTCGAGATATTGAGGCCCTGAGGAAAAAAATTACGTGTTAGTACAGCAAAAGTTCACAATTAATAAGTTAGAAGCTCCGAAAAATGTGTATATTTTAAAAATATTTGATTTTCGATCTTTTTATTAGCAGCTTATTTCGGTGTATGTTTTTTTCATCGAATTTACTTGAGAAAACCATTGAAAACCACTCTTTTGGGCCCTTATTCGACATTTTTTCATTAACCGGTTGAAAAATAAAATTTTTAAATAAATTCTCTGAAATGCTGGACAATAACGAAGAAAACAGATCGAGATAAAACCCAAAATGATGATCTTTGGAAAAGTTGCAGTATTTTGAAAATCGAAACCCCTTTCGACGTCTTTCCTTGTTTAATTAATATACCTTTGATCTTGGCACACTCCAGAAGACACGGCAAGCTTTCAGCAGCTGCGGTTCTGACGCCATCGTGGAAATAAAATTTGAGCATGGGCACCATGAGCCTAACGACTTCTTCAGCGTAATCGGCGAAGCCTTCTTTCAATTCGCGAGCGTAGCAGACTAACATTTCACACGCCGAGGCTTTGTCCTCTAAACCAGCAGTTTTAATACCGAAATTCTGCTGTTCACCGAGTGACACGAATTGCCAATCGAGATCACCTTCAACGCCCTCCATGTCCTCGTTGTCCAGCAACGCGACCTCGGGTTTCATAGCTGCCGTTCGTAGCACCGGACCCATCACCAAAGGCAAATATTGCTCGAATTGTTTGCCTGTGAAAAAATGGAAAAAATTAACAAAACACAATAAAAATCAATAAAATTAATATCTGTATCTTCATTTTTATTAGTTTTATGTCTTAATTCTTGGACATTTCATTTACACCGTTAAGCAGCTATTGATTTTATTTTTATTACCGAGAATTTTGCAAATACGAGCCCAAGCTGAGATCAGATAACTCGTTTGTGGATCGTCATCCGGCAAATCGCCTTCCGTATGAGTTTTCAACAACATGTCCATGACCTCGCTCGCATCTGTGATAAACTGTGAACAATAAGTAAAATTAGAAATCAGGCGAAACAGAAAAAAAAACGAAGATAACTTCGATCGATAAAAGTGTGATTGCACGATCGCGGAAATTCATTGTTTTTATTTACCTTTTCCGGTCCAACCGCCAAACCGATAAGACTCACGCACTCGATCGTTTTTCCTCGTAGCATCTTGTGCTCTTGTTGATTCGCGTTCTGGATAATGTACTTGAGACATGGCATGAGCCTGTCGTAATACGTAACGAATTGTTCTTCGCAAGTGTCTGCTACAGATGCGATCGTAGTCACGACCTAAAGTTTCGGAAAAATCGATTATCAACATGATACGAAATGATATCAAATCTTGCATTCGCTGGAATGCATCGAAAACTTTTTTATCTTTATTTCGTATACTTTTTTATCACAAAAAATGAAATTTTAATTCTTGGCTTTCTCACGAAACCCGTAGAAAAACTCGTACGTTCAAAACGTACACAAGCAATAAAACGATCGTTGAAAATTAAGGAGAAAGGAAAACAAAAAAAAAACAAAAAACAGTGGAAACTTCAATAAGATGCGAAATATTTCAGTTTCTGATGACATTTATGATAATTTTCGTAATTAACATTAATCTACATTTTGATAAGTTTGAATTCGCGATTAAAAATATTGCATTTTGCATAATTGATAGAAAAATATTTGCATAGGATTAATAATTGTTCATAAAACACGAACCTGCTCGAGTACCAGCTTCGTGCCCTTTTCTACGAGTTCCCGGAATTTAGCAGTCAGAATCGATTCCAATTTGGACATTATTGCGTCGAGATACGGTGTAAGAATGTTTTTCGGGCAATCCTCGCTAAAGTTAACAAGCGCCGCACCCGCGTGAGCCTGAACTCGCGGATTGGCATTGTCGTCAAGCACCATCAATAAACCGGGTATAACTTTGTCGTGGAATTTTCTTTCGAAAGTCGGTGCAAAATCGGTGGACATTTGACCGACCGCGTTACAAGCTGCGTATCGGACACGAGGATGCTGAAATATTTATTGCATTGATTCCTCAAAAACAGTCTCCCATTTACATATCGTGAAATTGCGAAATGGATAAAATTCGATATTTATATCGAATTTTATTCATTTTTTTCCACAATTTATTTTTTTTCCACATTATTTCCTTTTTGAAATGATTTTCTTTTTTAGATTTTGAAAAATGTGATATTCCAGAAACTGTTGAGCAATGAGAAAATTTCTCGAGTTTAATCTCAGATCTTTTAACAAAAACACGTCAAGATTTGACCATGGTTTGTTCATTTTTTAAGGGGAGACCTCGGTGAAATTTCCAAATTGTCGAGGTATTGCCCGACTGTGCTAAATCTTTGGGTAAGTGTTTCTACTATCCAAAAACCAAGAAATAACTGTAAGAAGTGTCTCGCCGAACTGTATTTCCGGTCCAGAACGAGAAAACATGAAAAAATGATTGAAGCGCCTAGATTTTTGTCGTTGACAATTGCAAATTTTTGAACACATTTTGGTAAGTATTACGAACAAAAATAAGTATCCGTTTAATCATCTAAAATCATTTTTCGCAGAATTACTATTTTTTTCGTTTATTTGAACATTTTTTTGGTTCAAATCTAATATTATACAGTTCATGAATTGCTTTTATCGTCAATTGAATGATTTTGAGTTTGATTAATTCTTATCATTATTTTCAAATATTTATTTTCAAATTTGAACCACTTCAAAACTAATATCGTTTCTCTTACTATTCTCACACTGCAGATCTCGTTGTTAAAATCAATTATATTTAATTAATACAGTTATATACTACTAATTCGTTCGTATAAGTTATTCGTCACGTGACAATCCCGTAATGTTAATATTGAATTGGATTTTTTCGATTTACAGATATAGAAATTGATTTTTCGGAAGTTGGTAACGATGTTTTTCGACATTAGATTTAAAAACCAAATTAATAAAAAGAATCGACGAAAAAAATTGTAATTCTACGTAAAATGGTTGGATAATAAAACGGATACTTATTTTTGTTTATAATGCTCACAGAAATGAGTGAAAAAATCTCCGATTGTCAACGACAAAAACCTAAGCACTTGAATCACTTTTTCGTGTTTTCTCATTCTGAACCGGAAATACGGTTCGACAGAGCGATTCTTCCAGTTATTTCTTAGTTTTAAGATAGTAGAAACATTCACCTAAAGTTTTAGCGTAACCGGAAAAGACCTCAATGACTTAAAAATTTCACTGACGTCCCTCCTTAAGATTCGCAAAAAAAGTTTATCCAAAATGAAAATTCGGAAAAAATACATTTTAAATTAACAAATTTTATTTCAAACGACTTTTGAAAAAAAATATTTTTTGAATCCTATTTCGTTTTATTAGATCGTTGAACTTTTCGGCATTATTTTGTTTGAAAATCGATGTTGAAAGTGTTTGAGAGTCGAATTTTTTTAGATTCGTGAGGAATTGGAAAAAATTAGAAAAAAATTGGAAAAAGAAATACCAAAAATGGAATAAAAAATTTCGATCAAATTTTTCGTTTTACTATTTTTTTTCTTTCATTGCAACTGTGAGAAATAATACAATATGAATTGAATACTGTGTGTTCCAAAACTATGATCGTATTACGATAAAAAAAGCGACGATCAACTCTCAGGAACTTGCATCGAGGTAGGTTTTGATACCCTTGCTATCAGAACGATAACAAAGTAAAAACCAACGACACTCGAGCGTTAATTTGTCACTGACGTAACGCTTTCAGAATCACATTACGAAAACTGACCGCTGACTCGATCTGTGACCAAAATATCGATAATACGTGCGGGTCAACGCTTCGACGCTCTGAATTTCAAACAGAAAATGAATTTTTTTGTATTTTTTTTTCTCAGACTTACAGGATCTTGGAGATAGTGAATAATTCCTTCCATTATTTGACCCAACATTGCTTCCATCATTTTGTGACAACCTTCGCCGACTGCTGAAATGGCCATGAGAGCAGCATGTCTGTAAAAAACGAGTAAGTATGTCAATCGAGATATTTATATATCTCAGCTGGATTTTGTATTCATTTTTTCGCATATTGAGATTATTTAAAATATTTGATGTTCGTCAATGAAATAGAGAACGTATTAAAAACAACACGATCCTATAACTATCATTGATATCCAAAGAGCATTCGAATCGTCGCATCCACCAGAACGGGGATAAAACTATCGACTAACCTCAATGGTTAATCTGCCATAGATGTAACGCGAATAAGTTTTTCGTAATAAACAGATCGCTGACTTTCTATGGCATAAAAAAAAGTACATGGAAAATTTGTACTTCAATAAATATAAAGCTACTGCACGAGGCTCAGAATTGTTTTAAATTGTGTCACAACAAATAAGTGTTTCAAAACAGTTTAATCTCATTTCGATTGAATTTTATAAAGTTTAATTATGATCCAAATAAACGACAATTTTAAAGAATTCTTTCACCCGATAAAATTCTGATGAATTGATTTGTCTTTTTTAACTTGTACACATTTTCCTGTAGTGAAATAAAGACTACGAAGGGTTCAGAGTTCTCCAGGATTTAAAAACCGCGGCAAAATTAAAAGTAATGAAAATTAAGTAGTTTTTAATAAGACAATAGTTTGTTAATCAAAAAAAATATATATATATTAACATTTTGAGAAAAATTGATGAATTTTCGAACGGCCAGGTGTTCAAATTCGGACTCAAACTTTGTTTGGGTTATTCTAGACCCTAATTGGCTCTTAAGGGTTCACAATATTATTTTAATCTCATTCTTTTTTCCATTAATTTTGGTAAAAAAATCCCAGAGATTCTTAATTGGACCTTAAATTGCTACCAAAAAAGATGTTAATTATCGTCCATCGATGATTACAATTATTAATATTTTCAACATATGTATTTTCTTTTTTTTTCTTTTTCTTTAAATAACGATAAGAATGTATTCCTCGGAATGTTGAAATAACTGATTTTTTAACCTGTATTTCCAATCGCTATTGCTCAACATCGATGGAATATTTTGAACAATATGTGGCAGCATAGTTTTGCCACCGAGACCGCAGGCCAGTCGATCCAAAGCACTTTCGGCAACAACGTTGTTGCATTCGTTGTCCTCTTCGATTATTTCGTCCGAGAAACTCCATTCTTTGTCCTCTTCGAGGTCGGTCATCATTTTCAAAACAAGTGGAATCAATGCGACGATATATTTGCCACCGACTTTACGAACCATCGCGGGTGCTGTCTCTGCGAGTGTGACCAAAACTTCGAGGGACAATTGACGCCACGAGTCACCCATTTTTTCATCCGAAAATATTTTCATGCACATTTCCATTATCGCCTCCAATTGGGGCCTCAAAAATTTCGGTGTCGTTTCTGCCAAATCTATCAACACTTTTAGAAGCGCCTCGTCTTCTTGTTTCTCAACCGATTGCGCCGTTACTTGCACGACACCTGGCAATAGCTCCGAAAAGTGTTTCTGTATGTTTGCTTCTTTCTCGTGAAGAGTTATGAATGCACCGATTGCTCTGACCGCTTGGAATCTCACCTTAAATTACAATTTTTTGCATTATTATATTTTCATTCATTTTCGAACATTTATTCTTCATAATTTTCAAATTTACATCGTTGACATGCGAAAAATGTCTTTTGGATTTTTTTTCAACATTTTTTCACACACTCAGGCTACAAAAATCGATCAATTTTGTTTATCAAGCTTTTGTTAAAGAAAAATACGAAATAAAAGGATTCTTTGCATTCAAAAGATGCAAATTTTAGTGGTTCTTTCATGTTCACTCCGTATCTGTCTGTAAATTAACACGTCACAAGTTACAGTCATCAGAAAGTGTTTTTTATCTTGGGAGAATTTGTGACGAGAAAACGTTGTTTCATGTAAACCCGTGTATCAAACTCCCGGTGTTTTAAATTGTGGTTAAAAAAACGAAGTTCTACTCACTTCATAATTTGCGGCGTCCATCAACGATTGCTGCAACATTTGTTTGATTGAATCGAGATAATTTGCTTGTTGATTTCCAAATACACCAGGGACGGATCTGTAAAAATTTATTCATTGTAAACAATTATCATTTCATTTTATTCAAAGAATTTAACAAAGTTTTTCAACTTTTTACCCTCCAACTTACAAAAAACGCTTTGAAAAGCCGAAAAATAGAAATTAATGTTAATTTGAAAAAAATTACAGGAAATTTTGTAGTAGCGATCGATAATTTGAACTTTTTTTTTAAATATTAAATTTGTGACTTACGTGAACATTCGAAGAGCGCTTTCCTTCAGAGCTGGCACTGGACCGTTTGCACACTGGAATAGGAACTGAAGGAATTCTGGCCATAAATTATTGCCGTCATCGTCTATAAGATTTCGTGCAACTTCAGCTGCGACTTCGCATACTTTGCGCCTCAATGCGTCGCTTTGTTCATTCTGCACGGCCAGAAGTATTTGCTTCTTCAACTCAGTTTGAGCCTCTGGGAGAATCTACAACAAATCGATTGAAATGTATATCATTTTCGTTACGAAAATGTTTATGATTTTAATTTGTTCCAGCATTTTATAAAAATTTGTAATATTTTCAATTTCATTTACTTTATCTTTGATGAATTTATATTGGTAAATGATAACATTCTAAAGAATTACCAGAAATGTGGAAAATCAAAAGACACTTTGGTTACATGTAAATAAAACAAAACGTTTCAAAAGAAAAAAAAAAGAGAAATTTGATCAACATTACGAAATGCTACAATTTACATTATTTTTGTTTTGACTATTTTTATTTTATTATTTGAATTTTACGAATTTCAGATTTTTGTGTACAAAGTATAAAATTGTTCGTTTCAATACTATGATTGCGTTCTATGCAGCACAACCAACTCTCAGAAACTTCCATGCGAAAGACCTGGAGAGCTTTGCCATCAGGACGATGGCAAAACAAGAGTCTTATCCGCACAGTTTACTCTACCACAAATGTAACGCTTTCGGAATGAAGAAATTCAACCGACCGCTGACTCCATCGGTGGTATCGTTGTAACAATGACGTGGAGGGCTCAACAAACGAGAACTTACTTTTGGATAGAAATCCATGAATTCTGACGAGAAGAGCCGTCGCAGCAGCACCGCTGCCATGGCTCGCATCTCCTCTGCAAGGATGGAATTGCATATTGATCCAAGCAAGAAAGTGACTTTGCTCTCCACAGGAATATTTCTGTACGCTTCCTAAATAAAAAAAAAAAAAAAATCGGAAAACATAAATCACGAGTTCATTCTAATGTTATAAAAAAATGATCAATTTTTGCAATATTTTCTGAAACTAGTACAAAGTTTATGGAAAAAGTGGAGCAATTCTTATGTTTAGTCCTGTCACCTTTTTTTAAAATATATTTTCATTCAACCCAAAAGTCAAGGTTTCAAGGCAGTTTTTCTTTTTCAAGACGAAGCATTAAATGCAATTAATTTTAAGAATTTAAACACAGAGTTCCTCAGAAAATTATTTTTTTTTGCATAACAATTTTCATCGACGTATGAAAAAGTTTGGAACTTTTATTACATTTACTGCAAATTTATGAAAATTTAAGGGTTCATATTGCATAATTAGCTGCCAATTTATATTAAATGAACAGCAAAAAATATCTAACCTTGGAATTGTATCTGAGTATGTTTATTTTATTGACTTTTCATGACAGTTAGCTACAGAAATAATTTTCTAGCTTTTTTGTGTATTGTTATTATTAACAATACACAAAAAAGCTAGAAAATTATTTCTGTAGTTAACTTTATTTATTTAATTAATTAATTAATTTAATTAATTAATTTATTTATTTATTTAAGAATTACAAACTTTATATAAAATTTCATGTTTGACATAAAAAAAGGAAAAATTGGAGCAACGTTTCTACCGGAGATTAATTTTTGTAAATGTTAATTTGATCCAGGTCAAAGTGCTGCGTAACATTTTTTTTGATATAGGAAACAGTAGGGCATCGAATGATAAATTATTCAGGCGGTGTCTTCAATTATCGTGTCACTAAAGGAAATGAACTTGATACATGAGTCATGAATCTATTTTTATCGTACTCTTTATCGTTCGTCACATCGTACATATTTGAGGGTTGAAAAAAAGTACAAAAAAAAAATGCGACAATCGAGGATGGATCCAAAATGAAAGCAATAACACGTGGATCCTTTTCGTAACATTATACGTATATACAAATTGAACATTCCTGAGGAATTGATCACGAGCGTATAGAGACGAGAATTTAAACTGGAAGTTTTTACCTAAGAACAGAGCGAAGTGCTGTGAGATGGAGTGAAATAACGGTCCATATTGTTTTTTTGAGCACGAGTTCGCATAACCTACCGATAAACACGCGACTTTTTACGTACATTTTTTGTTCATTCGAAGCGGAGTATTAGGCGCGAAAAAAAGGCCCGGAAATCCCGTTGTGGAATAAATCGGATGTGTCTGCAAGCGACCTTTTGGCGGGTAAAATTATTGGCGATGAGTCATTGAATTCGAGTAAAAAAAAAAAATTGCGGACAAATTGATCTGTATCGAACGCTCCGCTCGGTGCGATAGCGCTGAAATCGAAATAACACGAGAGGAACGTGAATTAAAAGAAAATTTGCCAAGATGCATGCATCGGTTCTTTCGTATATAATAAGCCATTTGGCAATGTTAACCGCGTCAAATGTCGAAAATTTGATGCCGGCGGGGACAAGGGAAGCATAGACAAGTAGCGGATGAGCGTTAAATAGATGCGAATCACGGCAAGGATCCCTGGGAACGTGACCGGTTGTTCGGAAACGTCGCGAATTGTAAAATAAAAAGAAAAACGTTGAGGAGCAAAGAAGAGGAAGGGGGGATTCGACTGCAGCCACGCGACACCATTTTGGCATTTTTCCCTTGACTATTCCGAAACACCTGTCATGCGACCCATAACCCCGTTTAATTTTCCATGAATTTTTGTATTTTCCTCAAATTCGCGTTTATTAACCTTCCCATGTATTTAATCAACGTAATGACGAGCAATGGAGGGGGGAGGAAAAATTATGATATGTAATATAGAGTAGCCGCGTGCTTGAAGCCCTCTGACAACACGTTGCCAACGTGTAGGCCCCCAAATTACTCATTTTTATAACATCAATCACCCAATGTTTTCAACAACCAATTAGCTCGTTAAAAAGATTCGATAAAGCCTCTTCCATTCACGTACCTCTGCCTGTGTTCGGACATCGTTATCCGTGCTAAGAAGAGTCCTTAAAAGCTGTTGAAACTGATCGAGGTCTGCCGCCATTGTCGCCGAACGAATGAGACCATCGCGCACTCTCTCACGAGTCGATCGTCATTTCCAAACATGCCGTGCCAACCTTCACACTTTTTTCTTTCTTTCTTCGACGAGCTTCTTCATGAAAGTTAATGAATCAGCATTGCCAATTGCTTATAGTCAAGTGAAGTTAGTCAGGAACGTCATCAAAATTCAAAGAAAAGCGAACAAATTATCGTAATTACACTCCGAAACATAATTTGTATGTTTCTCATGTGTTTTTAAAATTTTCCACAGATTCTCAAGAAATTGTTGATGAATTTCCAAAAACTTACTATTTTTAATCTCTATTTTCAATGTATTGATAAAAAATAAAAAAATAACAACTATTTGATCATGTGAATTTGATTTGAATCCATTGGGGTAATAACGACTAATAGTAAAATTTATAATGTCATCACAATTTAGCTTCGGAAAGCTTTCATTATTTTCCCCCCGTTTTCATTCTGTTTACGAGCGCGTAACGTGACCTTGACAATAGGTGCTTCTTAAACAAAGTAATTTGAAAGGTGTCTTTTCCGCGTAATTACATTAATTACTAAAAACAAGTGATAAAGGAACAATAGTCTGTGGAATTTTTGACATATTTCTCTTCTGCATCTGACAAGTATACTGCTATGGCTTACCCTGTAATAACAACTATATAATATTTGTCTACCTCTTGTAAATAATTTGAGGTTATGTTCAGTTTTTCGTAAACAATTTTTTCAATATTTGTTTAAGACATTTTTCGACACTTTTTTTTATCTTCGCTACCAGGAAATTTGAACTTGGCTGTTTCGTAGGGCGCAATGTACGGCTCATCGGGAGATCAACCACACATTACTCCTGAAGTTCAACAATGGTTTGCTTCGGTCGACAGAGATGGTAGTGGCAAAATTACTGCCACTGAATTAAGAGCTGCTCTTGCCAATGGACAAGGCGGAACTTTTTCAGACACCGCTTGCAAACTCATGATCGGTATGCCCTTTTTATTGCCCGATATAAAAAAAGAAATAATTACAAATGCGAAAACTAAACAAACTGTTATTGGTACTCCGATTCTTCATTGTTTACAAAATTAATTTTATAATGGAATCATTCTTATTAACTAACTATTGATTTTGTCACAAAAACTTGCCAAAAGGTCAATTTCAATATTCTTAAAAAAATATCAAACGGTTTTTGAACAATGATTTTGGAAAAGATTAAAAACGGTCAAGACAATCGGCAAAAAAACAAAAAGGAAATTTATGGAAAAATTTATAAATAAACGGTTGTCAACTAAAATTTTGCCAAAAATTAAAATCAACGAAAACTAGAAAATGTTTTGATAAGAATTTGAGTACAAACAGAATTTTGGACTCGCTTGAAACGTGAAGTAAAAATGAAGTCGTTTTTATAAAATATATGAAAGGCTCAGAAATGTTTTATTTTTAAAATTGTTTCTAGAAGCGAAATTTCTGTGATTTATTGAATAAAGTATCGGTGAGTTGTCCTTTAAAAAGTGATCTTTTTGCTATTGCTCAAGTTGTTTACTGAAACACAGACAAAGCAAAAAAAAAATACAAAATGAGCTGCATTCGCCGTTTGACTTAAACTTGTTTATATCGACAGTTCCATTTGAAAAAGTTCATCGAAAATATTTGATAAAATGTAGCAACTGAAAAAATGTCTTGAAATCTCTCAAAATTTGGAAAAATCAGTTAAAGACTTGGATTGAAATTCAACATGACGTTATAATTTTATGAAACTGGTGCAAAATAATAATACTAAAGTGATTTTTCTGCTGCAGGTATGTTTGACAAGGAAAAAACGGGTACGATCGATTTGGGGGAATTCCAGGCTCTCTACAATTACATAAACGCTTGGCTTGGAGTATTTCGAGGATTCGATCACGATCAATCGGGCAGTATTCAAGAGAGTGAATTGTATGCAGCGTTAACACAAATGGGCTACAGATTCAGTCCTGAATTCATCAAGTATTTGATAAAAAAAAGCGATTTTAATAACACTGAGAGTATCACAGTCGATCAATTCATCGTTTTATGTGTACAAATACAAAAGTTTACCGAAGCTTTTAGAAACAAAGATACCGAACAAACGGGAACGATAAGTATAAGCTTCGAGGATTTTTTAACAATAGCTCTTAGCTGCAGCATCTAATGAGAAGAATTTTGAAAATAGCTTTGATATTCGAGCAGCTGCTAAATGCTTTGACAATATTTTTATTAACCGTTTTAAATAGTATTAAGGAGATTGGAAAGCAATTTACAATTTATTGCATTTCCAGTTTTCACGATATTTTCCCGGTATTTAAAATTTTACATTCGTGAGAAATGAAAACTAACAAAAAAAGGAAATCATGGAACGATGAACACTTTTAGATATGAAATTTTACAATCATGTCGTTGGAAATTCTTTAAATTGTTTCGAGCTATTCAGTCCTTTTGGTGAATTAAAATTTTATTTTTTTATACACGCGAAACGAGCTGGTACTTAGATTTGAATTGCACTTCGAGACAAAGATCCTATTTTTTGATCCTATGATCCTATTTTTATTATACAAAGCTTGAGCAAAGACATAATTTTTTTTTTAATAATTCCTATTCCTGTTATAACATTTTTATTCACAAGAAAGTTTGACCAAAAATAACAGAAAATTTATTTTTTTTTACAATTTTTTCATGTAACTAAATCCTTAAATTGATTAAACAAAAGTATTTACAAATAAATTTCCACACGCGCCAGTTTTTCAAGTACTTCGCCAAATAAAATATGACAAAAATTGAAGCTATCTGATATTAATTTTGACTAATGTATTTGGGACATTGTGAAATTTGGCATATTTCCGAAAATCATTGTAGCAAACGGTGAAAACAAAGTATGAGGTCGAAGAGTTGGGAAAAAACGTTTCAGACACGTGTATCTTTGTTTATTGTAAATTTGCTACATTAAGGAGATTCGCGCGAGGATGCCAGAATTGAGAAATTCGCTTTTGCATACAAGTATTTAAAAACAATGAAAAATCAAAACAATGTTGCTTTTTTGCAAATGGAAACGTAATTTACAAATAATTTATTGTCTATAATAATTCTGTACAACGATTATCTTCACTTTCCATTAAATTCTATAGGAAAAAAAAACATACGTCAATTTGTTTCTTATCTTCAATGCTCCAATTTTTGCCCCACGCAACGCAAATAATCGAATGGAAAAATATGAAAATATGACGAAATGATAAGACTTTTGAAAATACCACGTGTGTTGACTTACGCACGAATCCCCCCTGCCGCCTGGAAAGTTTCAAATGTGTAAAATTCATTAATATCTTTCAACCACATGCGAGTCTTTTATCATGACTAAATAATGTTGTAACGTTGGCTCCAAAACATGTGGTTCAGACAACAAATATAGCTTCAAAATAAATCTATTTATGCCTTGTGTATTTTTTCGATATATCGTTTTTTTCCAGTTCATTCTTTGTCGATATCTGACAGCTCAATTTGGAAAAGCTTGAAACAAGTATTATCTAAGAATAATAAAAAAAGCATAATGCAACATTTCTTCGAAGTTGAATAATCATTTTTTCGCAAGTTGTATTTACGAATGTTAATTAGTAACGTGATTCTTGCATATACAAACTTCGAGACAAAAATACATAATTTCGCGGCAAACGAAGATGCTGATGAAATAAGTTGAAAAAACAAAATTAAAGGGGATGTAAAAGAGCTTAAAAATGCGAAATCAGACAATTTAAAATAAAAAAAAGCATTGTCTGTAGTCAGGGAACGATGTTATTAAATAATTTTAAAAACAATATTCAAACGAGCTGACAAATGAATTTAAATAATTGAGAAAAACACAAAAAAAATTGAAATAATTTTGATAAATTGAAAGAATAATTAAAAATTAAAATCCGCCATTCAGATAAACAAACAACGCAACAAAATAATTTCGAAAAATATTTTTAGCCCTAGCTACACACTACGGGGTCCGATGGACCGACATTACATATTCGCCTTTTTCTCATCACACGCCTTTTCATAAACGTTATAGCTTTTAATCAAACGACTTTTTGGCTTTACTGATCGCTTCTCCGGATTGGTCGGAGTCTGGCGTTTCGATTTCACTACAATTAAACCTCAATAGACGCGTTTGTTACAATGTTATAGAGCAATAAAAGTCGTCGGTCCAGTAGACCGATAGTGTGTAAGTAAATTACTAAAAGTTATAATGTGTAGCTAGGGTTAAAAAAGCCTAAAAATTAGCATTAAAATGGACATGGACAAAATCATTTAGAACTAAAATTTAAAGGGTGCTGAAAAAAAAAATCTCAAAATTTGCAACACAATAGGCCACCGACAAAATAATATCGAAAAAGTTGACTATTTTAAAAATCCGAAAACACCGTTAAACCAGTAGAGAAAAAGAAGCGGATTCGAAAAAAAAAACGAGTTTTTAATACCGCAAAAGGGTGTTGAGTTTGAAAAGAATTGAGAATAAAGGGTAAAACAGTTGAATTGTTGGAACGAATTGAATTCAGGAAGCATTGACAAACAAATACGTAAAGTAAAATGTACACTGAACGATACTTAAGTAGTTCGGTAAATCTGGATGGTTTATTGAGAATAAAAGGGGGACAAAAAAGCAGCGTAAAGCAGTGAGCAAAAGCAAAAGAGGAGAGAACCATTGGTGCCACTTACATATATATATATACATAAAAAAGTATATCCTTTACATTCATAAGAGCAAACGAATCAACGGTGAATGAACAAAAGGGCGCTACTGAACTCGCATTATTGTAAGAATGATGGCAGCTACGACCTTTTTTTAGTTTGCTCAATTGCACACACACACACACACACACGCGCGCGCGCGCGCGCAACTGATATTAACATGTGTGTAAATGTTTATATACGTATATACTTAGAGCCACAACCGGAAACCTCTAACGGTCGAATATACTTTGATACATTGGCGCAGGGATCAATCTTCTGCTTCGTTAAATTTTGAAATGTCGTTTGAAGCAATATATCGCCGACCGTGGCGCTGCGATCGCGCACTTTACCAAGTCAATCATATTTTCTCAACTCCTGCCCGCAGGACAACAAGACGGGAGTTATTTTCAATTTAAGATTGAATAACGATTCAAATATTGCAATTATTCATCCGTAGTTTTTTGAACATTTAATTAGATTGTTCTTTCATTTTTTCCAACCTAAAAATAGTACGCTATTATTGCCATAACAACTTTTTTTCAATTTCGTTCAATTACGGATGAAAATATTACAATAATTCATTCATATAATTGGTTAACGATGAAATATACTATTTTCAAATATATTAAAACTTTGGAAACGCGTTAATAATAGTGCATTTATTTTCCAAAATAAGATTTGTGGGGTTAACTTTATTTTATGTAAATTGAATATCGGCCGCCATTTAAATTAATGGTCTTTAACCAACGGTAACAAATTCAAAATATTAGAATAATTGATCTATCAATGTTTTATTAAACATTGGTAGATCAATTATTCTAATATTTTGAATTTGTTATCGTGGATTTGCAAAATTTTCACTATATTTAAAATTTTTTGAAACGCGTCAATCATTTTTTTTCGTATTTTCGTTCATGAAGATCGTTGTTTTGGTTTCAATATTTATTTTGGTTGCTTGCACATCTCACCACCAGATGGCGCATGTTCTCTAATCATTTTGCTAATAAAATATAATCGCGAGAAAAGCTACGCTGTTGTTTGGGTTTAAAACATATGAGACATATATTTATATATATATAAAATGTGCGAGGGATAACTCCTGAGGGCTCGGAGCAAATGTTCCACCGCCTGTTACTTGTAAGTGCGGTCAGTGCGCGACGAGCACTCGCTATCACGAATTACTATATTTTGACCCACTTGTCATCGCACTGCGCAACGATAAGGAGAATGAAATTCACGCCACAATAAAAATAAAAATAAATTAAGAAGCAACGAAAATTTTGAAAAAGTGCAATAAAACCGATCCAGAACCACGTATTTTGAGTGATTCGAATTTTAAGTGCAATTTAAGTTTTCGCATTGTTATTGTTGACAAATAATATATTAGACTATTCCGCCATATCGTAAAATGTCTACGTAATTTAACACATAATTGAGTTATCTGTAGTTCGCGATGAATTCTCGCTATTTGAGATTCTTCGGCGAAGCAATGACTGAAGAAAATCACAGAGAGTAAACGCAAGAATGTCCGGTGGATAGTGCTTTGTAGGTCATTCGTGCATAAACTAAAAATAGTCAATTTTTCCGGCAATTCAAAAATATAAAATATAACTATTGAAATCACGTGACCGTTGATAATCGAAATTAATCCGATTGCAAATCGTGATTACTATCCAAGAATTACTATGATTACCTATCGAATACATCGCGATTGATTTATTCGAATATCAATCTTGATACAAGTGAATAAATTCTGGAGTGAAAAATTCAAAGAAACATGCTGAGCCAACGTTTAAGTGCATCAAATTGCTGGTGCGTATCCTAAATACGCGAGTGCCCTCGAGCGGCAGTGGATGCGCGGCAAACTAGTAATTAGCGTAAATTCATTTATTCAAGTTTTTTTAACCAATAGAAAAAAGCAATTTCAAGTTTCTGGAGCGGTATAAAAAGACTGGCGCAGCGATGAGAAATCGGAGATTCATTTGAAATAAAATCATGCGTAACGCGTCATGTTTGTTTCTTGAGATTATCCTACAAAAATAAACAATAGGGAACATTTTTGAATCAATATAAATCGTAACGACGATACCGAGCGCTTTTAGTTGCAGGTGGAGGCGGGACGAACTAAAAAGTGATAAAAACCGGTGTTTAACCCTACCACGTGTGGGTATAATATTATTGGAAAAAGTGAGCATTAGAAAATGAGGTCAAATGGTTTTTAATTAATTTCTATGTGATTCCTCACTTATTTCGTTATTTCGAATGTTACTATTGTTCGTGTAATTGGGGGGAAAGGGTGGACAATTATGATATTGCCGTCCATATGGAGGAGCCCTCGAGGCAACGGTGACGGCACCGATCGCGTTGGATCGTGAGCACGTGTTTCATGAAACGAGGCAAATTGAAGACGACGATATAAAGAAAACGTGTTAGTTTTTTTGGCTAGTAGAAACGGTCCCTTCTCCTTATTTTTCTTCGTTCAAGCTGCTTCACAACGTCATACACTTCAATGCCTACGTACAAAAGTGATTTTTACCTCATTTTTTACTCCATGTGCCTTTTGTGTAGTGTGTTCTAGTTTAATCGTAAAAAACCAAAGTGTGCGCGGTACGACTGAGAGGGAGGGAGGGGGAGGACAAGAGAAAGAGAGAGAGAGAGAACAAGTTGTGAAAAAGAAGCGCCCGGAGACGAAAGGTGGCATGTAACGACGCCGGTAGTGACTGTTCAACGTGAGCAGAGGATCGAAAAGCAACGAAAAACCTAAGCGTGTGTTCGGTCATCGCGTTCGGGTTAATCTCATTCGTAAAGGCTGCCTCGCAACACGCGCATGGCAATTCTTGCATCATTCTTTTATAAACTATATTATTATTTTTTTATCAACAAATTACTTCGAATAAAAATTTTGTAACTCAATAAATTTGCAATCGATTGCTACTCTAATTGTTTATTTGTCTTTTTCTTCAATCTATAATCGTGGATAATAAGAAAATAGTCAAAATGCCTGATAAAGTTGCACCGGTGCCGGACAAACGAGCAGTTGTCAAAGCCGAAAATGACACTTGCGTTGACACTGGCGGCAGCGGTGTTAAATTGAAAAAAGAACTCGGTTTGTTGGACGGTGTTGCTATTATCGTCGGCGTTATTGTCGGTTCGGGGATTTTCGTCTCCCCAAAAGGTGTACTCAAAAACAGCGGCAGCGTTGGGCTCGCACTTATCGTATGGATTTTTTCTGGATTGTTGTCGCTCGTCGGTGCATTATGCTATGCGGAACTCGGTAAGCATTTACTTTTTTTCCATTATATTTAGAAATTTCAATCCATCGATTTCAGAAATTCAATATAATCGTCAGAACTGTGTTTTTTTTTCCAACAGTTTACCCATATTTGTACATGTTTGAATTCGTACGATGAATTCAAATCCGAAAATCCCCGCCTTTTAGAATATTACCGTACAGTCACGAGCAAAAAGTCAAAAAAATTCAGTCTCGATATTTTCGTAACATATTGATTTATGATATGTTATAAATAATGAAATTCTATAAACATCAAATTAAGAATTAGATCGCTTATTTATTTGTCATTTTCGAAAAAATAAACATTCGATATGATTCTTGACCGAAATTCGATCTTCATTGTCCACTTGCATAAAAAAATGTATCTCGATTTAATTGCATAAACAATATGCATTATATTTTGAAAAATAAAAAGAATTATTACACAAACAATTCGAATTTGTGCGTTTTAAGTAAATATTTGAATTCATGATATTCATAAGAATTCTTATCTTTCAAAGTTTTTCTTATGTTTCATTTTTATCTATGGTGGGTCATTACACGATTTACTATCATCATCTATTGCACACGTGGATGCATTTTTTTTCTTAATGATTTTTTTTCAACTCATAAACAAATATTGGTACATTATAATCGATATTTTATCTTCGTATATCAAACATTACTTGTACCTGTGTCGGGCCAAGTATGCGGCTGACATTAGTTCGAGAATTGCGTCATGCTTTTTCATCCACCTCCTTTGCGCTCTATTCGGGACTCCACACACCGCAATGCTTCGTGGCCAGATGGAGTCAACAAACGGCTTTTTCCCCCATATTGCAAATTTAATATTTTTTTCTTTTTATTATAATTTCGCTTCTAAGACGAATTAAAAAAAATTGAGCTTCCAATTGTCATTGGAACGACCTTTATTCTCATTTTACTTTTGAATAAATCGAGTGTATTATGTATGTGGAAAAAATAAATGACTTTTTAATGTATTTTTTCAAATCGACTGCGATAAAAAAAATAATGAAATCATAATTTAAATCTCATTAAGGAGGCTCCGTCACGAACGTCTCACCAACGGAAAAAAAATAATTTTTAAGTATATCATAGATAAAATACCCATATTCACGTATGTAAAATTTCAGGTAAGGTCAACGACTAAATAAGGGCCGGTTGTTCCATCTTCTGGTAAATTTTACCTGACGGTTGTAGCATTGAGTAGCAGACCTTTAACTATCAGATAAAATTTACCTGGAGGCTGAACAACCGACCCTAAGAGAGATAAAAATTGTTAAAGTTGGGATTTTTAACACAGGACTTATGGAAAGATCACTGTCAAAAAACTTGTATCCAGTGATATCTTCGCATTCACGCAACAGATATTGAACGAAAACTACAGTAGCGTTGATCAGGTTATGAAGATTTCAAATACAATAAAAGCTTTTGGGTCAACGATTTACGTAAAAAGATATTTAATGTTAAAATGTCGAAATACTTGAAATTCTGACAGGTTTCGCAACCGCATAAAGATTCGGCAGCGTCGCAGAAATCAGGCGTTCTGTCTCAGGTAGCAATTTTCAAAAAGTTATCCAAAAGTTATCTTAAAGATATCTAATAATGTCCGTCCGAAAGGCATCCGAAAGTTAACAACCTATCCGAAAGATAACTTTCGGACTACTGATAACTTTCAGATGCCTTTCGGACGGAAATAAGATATCCTTAAGATAACTTCCGGATAACTTTTTGAAAATTGCTACTTGGGGTGTAACGCATGCGCGAGATTTAAATCGTCAACTACCTAACCTTACATTCGTTTGTGATTGACGTATAGGTAGAAAAGTTGGTTTCATCGTAATAAAATTAATAATTTAATCGATTAATGAAACCAGTTATCTATTTCTCAACAATAATGAAAAATTAGTTTTTATTACAAAGTAAACAGACATATTAGAAATTTCATATCATATAGCGTTTATTAAAAATTATAAATATCTTAATAATAAATTACTAAAACAAATTATATATGTATCAAATCAAGTCTTCCTGAGTTGTTGAACTGTTTGATCAATGCATTTTTTTAATAAACAATACACTGTAAGCTCTTTTAAAAAATGAAAATTTTGTACACAATAACACGCGACGACCCGCGGTCAGCTGGGTGTCACGAATACGAGGAGACTAGAGAATAGAGAATGGACATAACATAGGAAAATAAGTAGTAACGGCGTCTTCAAAATCCCGTCCTGAATTAGTTCTTAGCTCTGCCACCAGGTGTAAAGATCCTACACGTAACTAATAAAATTAGTCCACACGGTGAAAGTGACGCGTTTGCACAATAGAAAAAAGCCTCTAACCCAAATCCCAGTATATTGAACAGGATATTGGAGGTTAAAAAGATTATTTATTGTTTTGTTTAAATTTCCCTGGCGGATCATAGCGACCGAAAAAAAGACCGAATAGGGTTTTGGTCTTTTTAGACGTCTAATTTGCCAAAAAAAAGACTCAATTAAGTCTTTTTTGTAATTTTTTCTAAGTTTTCTTTTTTTAATGAACCGACAAAAATCTGACTGTCAAATGAACACCCCGATTTAACCGACTAATTTTGAAACGACCCAATTGGGTCTTTTTTTCGGCAAATTAGACGCCTAAAAAGACCAAGAATTTCGGTCGCTATGATCCGCCAGGGTTGTATTGTTTAAATTTTGCAAACAACATTTTGTGTCGACAATTTTAACGTAAATATAGATACTGCACGTATTTTGAAAAATTGAGGTTAGGAAATAAGTAGTAACAGTGTGTCTGATCTAATAGGATCTTTACGGATACAGTGTCACCGCTTCAGGCTGGGATTTCGTGTACATTTTAGAAGCACGCTGTGTCCACTCCTTCCCTCTAGTCTCCCTGAGTACGACAAAGAAATTAGAGGAGAGAGTGAGATGGAGAATTGGAACGTTGCCGTGCTTCTCTATGCAATACCGTAACATTAAATTGTACTAATTTTACGATATTTATTTATCGATGTACAACTAGTAATTTTTGTATAAAAATACCAATAATAGATTTATAACCAACTGTATCATCACAAACATGCGAATTACTAAAAATAAAAAAGGACCCTGCTTATACGCCCACGCAACCGGGCCCTACGTGACGGAGCTTCCTTAAAATTCACATTCACATATTTATAATATTTATAAATGGTTGATTTTTTAAATATAAACATCCCTTTTTTTTAATCGAATTTGAAAGTACTTCGTGCAACTAATTACAATAAAATTGTCACTAATTCCAGCATTTTTAGTCTCGAATTCGAACATAAATATCGAAAAAATGAAAAATATTGAAAATTCGTGTTTTAATTACAGGCACAATGATACCGAAATCGGGCGGGGATTATGCATACATCAGCGATGCATTTGGTCCAATGCCTGCATTTCTTTATCTCTGGGTAGCTTTGTTCATCCTAGTACCAACTGGTAATGCAATAACTGCCCTTACTTTTGCCCAATACATATTGCAACCGGCTTGGCCCGGTTGCAAACCACCCTATGAAGCCGTACGATTGCTGGCAGCCGTAATTACATGTGTGTATTATTTTATTCCTAGTTTTTTTTTTTTTAATATTCGTAAAAACGCTTTAAAAAATTTTTGAATTAAACTTTTGGAGCCAAAGATACTTTTCAAAAACTGACTGGACGATAATAAATTAGAACATTTTTTTGTAAAGGAATATTGAAAATTTCGAACACTGTCAAACATTTTTTTATATTTTTTACATTAAAAAAATTATATATTTTTTATATTTAAAAAAAAATATATTTTTTTATATGTGAGAAATATTTATATGTTTTTACATTTATAAAAAATTGTGAAGTAATGAATTTACATTGGAAACTTACGACAATCTAAAAATTACATTTCTATACAACCTCAAAATAATGATGCTCGTACAATGATCGTTCATTTTGCTCTAACGACTTTGGCAAGTTTGCTGAAATTTAATACGCATCACATCTTTGAAATTTTCGTAGGTTTATCATCCTCGAGTTAAATTTAGCTGTTGTTTCTCACTCTAACATATTTAAACAATTTAAATATTCGTTACTCGTTGCTTATAATATTTCATAAATTATCATCACGCACGATTTTTTCATCTAAATATTATTTCTACAAAACAAAAAGTTGTAATTTTTTAAAATTCTTCTTATTTATTTTATTTTCGTTTTATTCTTTAGGACTTTTACTTGACATTACAATATTTTTTTAGAATTTTAAAAAGGTCAAGTACGAAATTGTACTGTTAATTTGCAGGTTTACTGACCGCTATTAATTGTTACAACGTCAAATGGGCCACGAGGGTACAGGACATTTTTACTGGCACAAAAATTTTCGCACTCGTTATTATCATGGCTGCCGGTATGTGGTGGCTTTGTTTAGGCCACACGGAAAATTTTGTTAAACCCATGGCCGGTACCAACACAGAACCGGGCTATATAGCACTCGCTGTTTACTCGGGACTCTTTTCCTACTCCGGATGGAATTATCTCAATTTCGTCACAGAAGAGTTGCAGAATCCTTACAAGTAAAATACTTGATAAAAAACATAAATTGACATTGATCAAACCCGATAAATCTCATACGACAGAAAATCGATAATAAAATAAAAGAATTCGTTTGACCCAAATTCTAATTTATTCAATTTTTCTTTCTCTTTCCCCGAAACAAGTTTTTTTGCTTTCAAATAAATCCTCAAAAAATTTGTAATTATTTAAAATTTATTCTTGTCTAAGACATTTTTTTTTCAGTCGCAATTTTAGTTTATTTTCATGATACACGTGTTTGTTTTTTTATTCAAATGAATAAAATTGTTAAATATTTGAAATTCGGGAAGTAACCAATTTTGTGCACTAACTTGTATATTTATTAGAAATAATCAGTGAATTAATGCCATTTTTGTTTTTCTTGTAGGAATTTGCCCAAAGCAATCTGTATATCATTGCCACTCATTACGGTAATTTACGTACTTGCAAACGTTGCATATTTTGTCGTTTTGACGCAGAACGAGATACTCGCTTCAAATGCAGTCGCTGTCGTAAGTAAAAGTTGTTTTTATTCAAATGAGTTTTATCATTTCTCGTATTTATGATTTTTTACTTAGCTCTTTTTATTTTTTGTATATTATTATAAAATTTGTGATGATTTTTAATGCCATTTTTTATTTATTGCAAAATGGGGCGACAGTCCTTAAATTATATTTCCCTTTTAATAAATAAACAATAATAAAAATTGATTCAACAATCGAAAAACAACAGAGTTGTTTGAACATTTTTCAATCAATCTATTTTTCAATTTTATCAAGTAAATCATTTACACATTATTCAAACATTCAAATAATTTCTTCACGTGAAGAATTGAATGGTAATTTTTCTGATAAATTTCTTGGTTAAAATTATCGTGATTCACTCGAACAAGGAAATAAGAGCAATAAAATATTCAAAACTTCAAGAGCACTATATAATTTTTAAGACATTGACACACGTGTTTAAATTGCAATTTCAAGGGTGATATTTAGAAAAAAAAAGTCATTGCAAATGTAAAATAATTTTGCATTTGCGTTAAACTAACAAAAAAAAACAAATAAATTCACTAAATTAAAAAAAAATTAAATAGACTAAAAAAAATTCGCCTATAAAATATGCATTTTTAGAAAAAAATGACATACGTGTTTAAATTGCAATTTCAAGGGCGATATTTACAAAAAAAAAGTCATTGCAAATGTAAAATAATTTTACGTTTACGTTAAACTAAAAAAAAAACATAAATAAATTCACTAAATTAAAGAAATTAAATAGACTAATAAAAATTCGCCTATAAAACATGCATTTTTAGAAAAAATTGACATACGTGTTTAAATTGCAATTTCAAGGGTGATATTTAGAAAAAAAAGTCCTTGCAAATATAAAATAATTTTATATTTGCGCTAAACTAAAAAAAAATAAATAAATTCATTAAATTAAAAAAATTCGCTTATAGAACATGCATTTTTAGAAAAAATTGACATACGTGTTTAAATTGCAATTTCAAGGGCGATATTTAGAAAAAAAAGTCATTGCGAATGTACAATAATTTTACATTTACGCTAAACTAAAAAAAAAAACAATTTCACTAAATTAAAAAAAATAAATAGACTAAAAAAAAATCGCCTGCAAAATATGCATTTTTAGAAAAAATTGACGTACGTGTTTAAATTGCAATTTCAAGGGCGATATTTAGGAAAAAAAGTCATTGCAAATGTAAAATAATTTTACATTTACGCTAAACTAAAAAAAAAAAAACAAATAAATTCACTAAATTAAAAAAAATTAAATAGACTAAAAAAAATTCGCCTATAAAACACGCAATTTTTAAATTCATAATTGAAACTCTTAAGGGGGCACATCCGAGTAGACGGCGGAAAAAATAGGTGAACTTTGGGAATTATTATCTCAAAAACGATTTATCCAAATTCATCCAAGTTTGTTCAATTCGAAAGTATAAATATTAAAGAATATTGAGAAATTTTTTTATAAATATATATTAACTGGAAGCGCTGATATTGTGGCCGGCATAAAACTTGTTACGATCTGCGGTCCCCATGATTGCATGCATTCGATTGATCCGAAACAAAAATTTCGAAAAGATTCTTACATTGTAATATATAAAGCCCTTCGCATCGTAGGATTTTTTGAAAAAAAATTTTTTTCACCAAATGACGCCTGCTTGAAAATCGGAAACTGAGGTTGAAAAATGAATGTAAATTTCTATCAGGCGCCAATTTGTGAAAAATTTTTTTTTTCAAATCGTGACTTGTTTTATGCCAGCCAAAATATCAGCGCTCCTAGTTAGTATATATTTATAAAAAAAATTCTCAATATCTCTCAATATTTATACTTTCGAATAAAACAAACTTGGATTAAATCGGACAAATAGCTTTTGAGATAATAATTCCCAAATTTCACCTATTTTTTCGCCGTCTACTCGGATATGCCCCCTTAAGAGTTTCAATTATGAATTTAAAAGTTGCATGTTTTATAGGTAAATTTTTTTTAGTCTATTTAATTTCTTTAATTTAGTGAATTTGTTTTTTTCTTTTTTTTAGTTTAGCGTAAATGTAAAATTATTTTACATTTGCAATGACTTTTTTTTCTAAACATCGCCTTGAAATTGCAATTTAAGTACGTATGTCAATTTTTTCTAAAAATGCATGTTTTATAGGCGAATTTTTTTAATCTTTTTAATTTTTTTAGTTTAGTGAATTTATTTGTTTTTTTTTTTTTTTTAGTTTAGCGTAAATGTAAAATTATTTTACATTTGCATGTTTTATGCCGGCCGCAGTATCAGCGCTCCCAGTTAATATATATTTATAAAAAAATTTCTCAATATCCCTCAATATTTATACTTTCGAATAAAACAAACTTGGATTAAATCGGACAAATAGTTTTTGATATAATAATTCCCAAAATTCACCTATTTTTTTCGCCGTCTACTCGGATATTCTCCCTTAATTGGGCATCAAAATTTACTAGTCGGTCGGAAAAAATTTATTATGTTAAATAATAAATAGTATTTTTCCTTTAAAATTTAATATTTAATTAATAACGAATTGAAATTTTGAGTGAAAAATATTTTTAGACGTTCGGTGACAAGTTATTGGGAGTGATGTCTTGGATAATGCCATTTTTTGTGGCCTGTTCGACGTTCGGTGCATTAAACGGTGCGATATTCGCATCCGCACGATTATTTTTCGTCGGAGCCCGGAACGGTCACTTGCCAAATGCCATAGCGCTCATAAACGTACAAAATCTGACGCCGATGCCGTCTCTTATCTTTCTCGTAAGTACAAACGTTATAAAAACATTCTCTTTGAAATCGTCTCATGTGACGACTCAAGCCACGTGTAACAACATTTATTTAAACGTTAGATTTTAAGTATGTTTGGTAAATACGAGAATCAATTTCATCTCGAGACACTGTAACAAGTACAGCTTCTGTCGAGTATCCAATTTCTTAACAAAACAAATAATTTCTTGAAATACTAGACCTGGAATGAGCAGACTTTATTGATAATCGCTAAAATTTACTGTCAGTAAGTCAAAGTCAACGGAAAATAAAATTACAACGGAGATAATTTATAGTAAAGAAAATTCGTGTTGGATTAATAGAATTTTCTAAATTTCCTCCATTTCGATAGTACACAAAAAATTCACATTATTCCATTAAATTTTTAATGTTAATTTACAAAAAATATAATACAAATTTTCACAAATTTTCGTTGGAGTTTATTGGCGAATTTAATTCTTATTGCATCGTCCAGATTTCCAATTGTTACACTTCATTTTATTTGTCACGATGAAAACAAAGCAGTATAAATATTTTTGGTAAATATTATTATCGAGAATTATTTGTAAACAATTCGGAGTACGATTTAATTAGGAAAATAGAATGGCAACATATGTGTGAACAAATTGATATAAATTGGTAGTTCGTTGACCGTTAAACGGTGAATGAAGATAGTACACAACGTTACATGTACACATGATCATTCAGTTTTACAACATACGACATAATCATATTGAGAATTAAATAGATTGAAAGCTTTCATAGAGCTTCGTCGAGACCATGTAAAATGTAACTTTCTTGGTACGACATTTGGCCTTGCTACTTTGCTCTTTGTGCGTCGTTTAATTCGTTCACATATAATCTGGTAGCTTGATCTTTTCTTATCCAATCTTCGTCAGAAATCGTGAGCTAAAGTGGGCATCATTACGAGATAATAAAGAAAAAACAATCTTTAATGAAATATTCTTTAAATCGAAGACGAAAAGATTTAAAGATTTTTCTCTTTTTAATCATTTTCTACACATATTTACAATTTTAAATATTTTTTAAATCGAAAAGAAAAAGATAGAAAGATTTTTCTCGTTTTAATCATTTTCTACATTTAATTACAATTTTGAATATTTTTCTAAATCGGACAGAAAAAGATTGAAAGATTTTTCTCTTTTTAATCATTTTCTACATTTATTTACAATTTTGAATATTTTTTAAATTGAACAGAAAAAGATTGAAAGATTTTTCTCTTTTTAATCATTTTCTACATTTAATTACAATTTTGAATATTTTAAAAATCGAACAGGAAAAGATTGAAAGATTTTTCTCTTTTTAATCATTTTCTACATTTATTTACAATTTTGAACATTTTTTTTGATTATAAAATGTGTACAAATTTAGATCCAACAATGGCAAAATAAATTTTTAATTATTATGACCAAATATTGAGTAAATAATGCGAATTATTCGAATTTTATGTATTGAACTTGGTATCAATAGTTAGAAAAATTATTTTATCGTTTAAAAGTATGGATTTGCTGAATAAATGATTTTATCAGTGTGGATTCACTTTTACGTGCACTAAAACCTCTGATCCAGACCCTAAACTATAATTTCCGTCTCTAGTGCATTATCACACTAGCCCTGCTGATCATAGAGGATGTCTATTCGCTGATCAATTATGTGAGCTTCGTTGAAGCACTATTTACCACACTATCGGTCTCTGGCCTTCTCTGGCTCAGGTTCAAAAAGCCAGATCTCGAGCGACCCATAAAGGTACGAATTTTCAAAAGAAAAATAGAGTTACAATGATAAATAATAAATACAAGGCAATAAAACATTTTTTTCGAAATTTATCTTTCAATAATATTAATCAATTGATTTTTTGTTAGTAAATAAAATTATATATTTGTATAAATTGAAAAAAAAATGTTTTTTTTATTTTACTATTTGTTTTTTTAGGTTTCGCTCGCTTTGCCCATCATATTCCTCGTGATATGTCTGTTTCTGGTTACGTTTCCCTGCTACGTTTCGCCCTGGGAAGTTGGCGTTGGAATGATAATTATCCTCTCAGGGATTCCAGTCTATTGGATTTTTATTCAATGGGAAAACAAACCTAAATGGCTCATTCAAGGATCTGGTAAGTAAAAAGCTTCAAACATATTCCAAAATGGTTATTTGTTAGTCAAAAACACATTTTTATAACTGTATTTCAATATTTGCTGTTTTTATTCATTTTATTTTTTTAAGACGAAAAAACCTCGGAATCTTTCGTTCATTTTTTCTTTCTAGCACCAATTCTTTAACTCGAATTCTTTCTTTTATTGCAGAAAAACTTAATACGGTCTGCGCAAAGATTTTCATGTGCGTTCAAGAAGACAAGAACGACTGATATCGCGACTACGAAATAGAAAAATGATTAATTTATTAATGAAACGAAGACATAACGTTATGTCTCATTTATGCTGAATTCTGTTTCTTTTATTTTTTTTTCTTTTTGGTTTTTTGAATCATTCCACTTCGAAAATATCGCGACTCGAATGACCACAAGTGCCATTAGTATTATTAGAACCGTCGTTTGTCCTAGAGCCTTAATTCTCGCGATAACTTGGAACGAGTTAATTTTTTTATTCGGGATGAGAATAGGGACAAAATCGAAGTTTTACGTGGCCGTAAGAAAGTGCTGGCTTGATTGATTCGATATATTTTTGGGTAGGATTGTAGGAAAAATAAATTTTCTAAAAATATATCAAGCAAAATGTGATTTTGGAGATTTTCAAAAAATATCCAATACAAAAAAGAACGAATATTTAAGACAAAAATTCCATGAGTATAGTTTATTAAAAAAAAAAAATCAATGCATTCTGAAGAAATTCAATCGTCAATTTAAACCCAAAACGCAATATCGATGAAGCTTTTGAGTGACTAAAAAAATTAGAGGATGCATAATTCAAAATATGAGACACAACTAAATATCCGCTGTTAGATAGACCGAAAAAAATCAAATTGAAAATTTGATTGATAATAAAAAAATTGATTGATAAGAAATGAAAACTGAGCTCACAAAAAACAAATTATTTGTATCAAACTTTACAAAACGAATGAATGAATTTACAAATTCAATTGTACATACACAGTTATGAAATAAGATTATACGTTCGATTGCGTTAATCTCCGATAGAACATTTTTTCTCGATATTTCTCCAAAAGAAGAGAAAAAATGTCTAAAATTTTCTCAATTTTAGAAAAAATTAAGTATTGTTAAGTGCACTAAATTTATTTTCAAATTTCTTTTTTCAATAAAATTAGGTTACTACCACTGGGTCATTTTGACCCATGCCAAAATCGTCATTTTCAATTAGATTGAAATGCGCTTTTTTACAATGCAGTTTTTAACTGCAGTGGAAGAAATCATTATTTGACATTAAGACGTGACGCACTCACGAGTTGTTCTATGGATAAAAGAAAAAAATAACTCGACAAAAGTCAATTCCTTCAAGAATTACGAGAACCAAAAGCTCCCTGGGTCTCGAATGCCCATGGCAGTAATTAGAGGGGCTCGAAAAAATGGTACTAGCCTAGGATTACAAACTCAATTTTCTACTGAGTTATAAACATTTTCTAATGACAAATTTGTATCAAGTTATTTTATCGAAATGTTGAATCTTGCGTAAAATTTTTATTTTATTTTTTTAATTTCAAAGTAAAAAGAATAGATTCATTAATATTTTGGCTATTAAATTTCGTTTTTCGTACTAAATTTTCCACTCTTGCAGACACAAAAAAAATGTATAATTCGTAGTGAATCATGCGCTATGCACGAGTGCGTTTTTGAGTGCCTAAAAAAGACATTTCGAAAATTCATACACATTCGAATAGATGCGATCGATAAGTGTGATGTTTACGACAATACAATTAAGGGAGTTTATATATAGAAATAGATTAAGGTACTTTCGAAATCGTTGATTATACAAGCACCGATAAAATTTACTGATAAACGTAGCTTATCTGAAATTCACAAAAAAATATTGTACCGACGAAATGGTAACCGAACGCTTCTATCTTGTAAAATAGCTTTTTAATAATGAACCACAATTAACGAATGTCGATAATTCGGGTGCATAACAAAAAAAACAAATCTCAGAAATAAAAAAAAACATTCTACAAACTCTGATGACTTTTTTTTCGATTCCCTACAACGGAGTCGATAATGACCCCATTTTTTCAAATAAAAACATTCCGCTTTTGTATTTTTTCGAAACTTCGTTTCGTTTTATAGTTTTCATAATCAAATGTTCACCATATGTGACTTTCTCATACACCGTTCTTTTCGTTATCAAAAAACGAAGAGAATTATGTTATTTTAAACGTTAGTATCGCTTGCGAGAAACATTTTATGCTAAAAAGAAGATTGGGGTCGTTTTCGACTCCTTTGTAGGGTTTACGTTAGGAAAAATAAATTGTGGGAGTTTCGGGGGCTAAATGATGATTTGTGGTAATATTGTTATTCAATCCACTCGACTATACTTTTTATTGTATCCACTCTGGGGCGACAATCATTATTTATTTGGCACATACAGTATAATACCCATTTACATTTTGGAGGTTCATATGACTAGCAAAAAGACATTATAATTCTTCATTATTTTGATTGAAAGACAAAAATTGTATCGATAATTGTATGTTTTGTTTTTTTTTCCATCGATGCAATATCGCAACGTATTATCTAGTTTAACTTTTTATTTTATTTTTTGTATAATTCTCCACTGGCAACCACGCACAGTCTTGGCTGCAAAAGCAAAAAAATTCGTGGTACTCGCGGTAATGAATAAATTTAAAGGTGCCTTTGCGGTATTGATGCGTGTGCAAGCTCGTTGTTTCGATAATTTGTCTTCAAATTACAGTACGATTAACAATTTCCTTTTTTCTCTTTAGTTTTCCCAATCAGCCACGTAGCATATTGGAATTTTTAGATTTTTTTACTCGTTATCGATTCGCTACAACGCACGAAAAGAATCGATCGCATCGCCGTATACAATATAGCACCGTCCTTTTTCACTGACTTATCACACCATGGAAAAAAAAATCTGATGTTCAATTTTTCCACACCTCGATTACCATAGTTCCACAATTCTTATCACTTTTTCTTCTTATCGTCAAATCGATGGACGATAATAAACGATTGAAAATATTGATTTATAAAGCGTTATCGCATTCGCTAATGTTAAAAATATTATCTCCGACTCTCGTGGTGTGCGTTTGTCCCGGAAAGAATAGAAACAGAGACTGGACTAGATCCAATTTAACGAGATAATATTGAAGATTGTGAATAGCTCGTAAACGAGATTTTCCCCGAAATTAGCACGGGGTCATTTGCTAGAATTATCGATAGGCCCTGTGCGCGTTATCTCGCGAAATGTCACTTGTATCATTATTTTATTATTTCACGTATATTTATTTTTATTTGTGTTGCCAAAAATTGAAAAGGATGTTTTTGTCTCTCGGCTAAAAAAAAGATAGGGGACAGATTTTCTGCGTTTTTATTCGAAATTAAGGAAGATTTTTTTGTTTGGACCATTTCAACGACAATGGTTAATCTGGAAATAATTTTTGTGAGCATGACGTCGATCAACCCTCTGCTAAGGGTCGTGTTACCCAACCGTATTTTTCGTGGGTTTTCACGAGATTCCTGAAAGATTCTTCTGCTGACTTTCGGTCAAAATCTTTGTTGTTTTTTGGTTTTCTTGCCACTCTTCCCTTTATTAACAAACAAAAAACATCGATATGCCACAAATTAACATAATAGCAGAAAGTATCATTTTGGGGATGTTTGGAAAAGCTTTCAATCATTTTTTTCCATGATTTTTTTTTCTTGCATTAATACATTAGAATTTGTGATGGCTACTTTTTAAACACATTTAGAAAACTTAATATTAAGTCAATTTTTTATTTATGTTAATTTCATAGTATTTTATATTTACTTTTTCATTTTTTATTCTATATTTTCATTTTTTTCTTTTATATTGAATTTTTTACGATTAAACATGGCTTTGAAATCACATAAAATTTTTTACCTTGCCCTTAACGATGCTAGCTGCAAATTGCATGACAACAGCCTCGATGGTATAAGCACTGGCCCATCCTCGAGGCGTCAACAACTCCATACATATGGCTCCGCCTTCCATAACAAAACCTTTCTCGATTCTTGGTGAAACGACTCTCATGAAAGGTGGTGCGAAAGGGAAAGTCTCCGGGAATATGAGATGCAAAAGTATATGCGGAATTTCCAGTTCCGTCATGTCGGCTGCAAGCTCGCTCTCCGGATCAATTTTGTGTAAACGTATGTGCCACTCGTAAAGATTGTCTGCTACAAGTTCTGCTGTGAATGTTGATTCTGGACGATGCTGAGTTCTCTGGATTTCGCTCAGTTCCTTCATTAGACGACGAAGTCTTACGCCTCTCTCCGGAATTCCAACCATCTGAAATTTCCAGACCATTGTCAACAAAAATTTTTTCCTCGCTCACTCAAAGTTTTCAGTTGAATGCTCAAATTTTATTATTCTGAAGTTTGCATTCTTTCAATTCGAAGAATCAAAATTGTTTTTTACTTCTTAATATCGACAGAAAGTTTTGGGAGGACTGAAAAACAAAAATAGCTGAATCTGTTTCTTTGACATTAAAGCGCTTCAATTTAAAATTCCAAAAAGTTTCCTAATTTCGTATTTCAAAAAATTAAAAATTGGAGAATAAATTTTTATGTGATCCAACGATATAAACTTTATTCTTAACAAATTTTTCTATTTTATTGTAATAAAAAAAAATATGAAATTCTCAAAGTAATGTAAAACCCCTAAATATGTGTTTTGAATCCTGGAATTGAAGAAGATTGTAATTTTTTGCAAGCAAACAATAATAAATAAAAGATGTCAAAGTTTTAATCCAAAAGCCAACATTTTAAGAATTGTCACTAAATTTTATCACAAATAGCTGTCACAAATAACCTAGGAAATAAAAAAAAAAATTACTAATTAAACTATTCCGCTTTTGTATACCTTTTTCTTGATAGGGTCCATTAGGATTTTTATTTAGTCGGTGTAAACACTTCTTAATTTGGGGATCAGAAGTTCTTCAAAATTTCGTTATCAATGGCGGCTAATTGTGCTCCCGTATTTCATCGTTTATAGGTAAATTTTTGTCCAGGCGTTTTTACAAACGTTGCGATTTAGTTGTAAAAATGAGTATCATTCCAAACGTAATATTAGAATAATAAATTATGTTCAGTATTCAGAATTTCTCAAGGTTTCCATGTGATTTAAAGAGCAAATTTCGCTAAATCATAATCAATTTTGATTGATTACGTCCGCTCGGTAAATCGAAAACCACAATACGTTATCATAAATTTCAATTGCGATTTTGTAATATTTTCAATTTATTGCGTTAAGTTTCGCGCTGAAGCTATAGGCACTTATATCTTCAATTGATCTCCTTTCAATGAGACATGCCAATCGAAAATAAATTCAAATTCAATACGATTCAATAATCAATTTAAACCGTTATTTTAAATATCAATTGAGTTTAGATTGTATTTTTTTTCTGTGTACGATATAGATGACGAAACTGTAATAATAGACTTGATTCAGTAACGGGAATTAGGTTACAGCGCCATCTAACAGGCAAATGTATTTTTCGGTTTTCCGCCATGTTCGAATCTCTTCGATAGGCAATTTGCGCGCGTAATGAGCGAATGAGAGAAAAATAAATAATTTTTTTCAGTAAAATAAAAACGGAGTAAATAATCAGCACCCAGCAGTGAGAAGAAAAATTGTTTAATGCATTCAATATTAAATTGTAAAAACGAAGTATATGACAAAAAAATAAATAAAATGATTTTAAGATCGATTATGATTGTGTAAACAAATACCTGAGAACAATTGCCATTCGATTTCTTCGATTTGAAGAAATTACTGACCGTATGACTAGCGCCAGGATTTTCGGGTAAAGCGGCTTCGGAAGGAGTTACCGCATCCGGACGATGATGACGGCTCAGTAATCGTCTCGACGGCGAGCTCGTCGAACTGTTACCTGCGACTTCTTGTTCACCGATTTTTTCTGATGGACGAAACAATTTACGAAAAGCCGCAACGACTTTTTCCTTCGATCTTGTTGTCATTTTGATCTTTTTTTTCACACTCGTATCACGTACGAATCCGATATGTCAGTAATTAATCTGGAATTCAATTCATTACGATAATGTGCAGTTTGACAATTGCAAATTGTTTGTTTCGATCTTTTTTTTTCGTTTACTCAAGCATTATTTACGAAAAAAATTAACAAAAAGGATTTGAGCGCCAATTCAAAAGAATATATAGCACACTATCACTTTCTCCCATCTTCATATGGTACATCAAGTTTTTCGGGATTAAAGACAATTTTTTTCAAAAATATGAAAAAATACTGTAGAAATAAAATACATTTACAAATTTATGAATAATAAACAATTGAACTTCACGTGCAAGTGCAACCTCTGTCACCTCCCTCAAACGTATAAGTAAACATCTGTATCGCGAAGGGTTTTTGCTACTCGACACTGCAGTATTTACGAGCTTGTCAACAATAGACAATCATAAGAAATAATAATGCAGTTGTATGCCAATTAAAAACACTACGTTAGAAAAGAAAAAAAAACAAAATATTTAGATCGAACGTCAGTCTTGAGGGATGCTGGGTTTCAGAGCAATGAACATTGGGAAATAGGAGGGAGAAAAAGAGAAAAAAGTAGCAAGATCCGATGAGTCGTGGAAAAAGTATCGAGAAAAGTGAAAAATGAGAATAAAAATAATAATGCTTACTCATTTTGCGCCACGTGTACATATTTTTCCTTATGTCTTCTTAATTTACGTCCGAGACGATTGATGAGTAAAAATATGCCGATAAAACACAAACGTATAACTTTGTGGCCACGTTATTTAGTATGTTTGTACAAAGTGAGGATACAATTTTTTCAGTGTAGCGCGTTTGGTGAGGGGTGATACGGGCATCCAAGTTTATGACACGAGCAGGACAACGCGCAGTCTCCGTTCCTCATGGAACACACAGAATGAAACGAAATTGTGTGCAGCTCGGTGTTACATGTTTGTATTTGTGTCGAGTAGGGTGTGGAACGAAAATCAAACGTTTATCTATATATATATACATGAGAAGAACAAGTGACAACGAGACTGCGAGAGGGTTGGTGGGAGAGAAAAGACTCATATCGATCCCACCTGTATATTTTGTTAATGCTAAACGATGAGGGCTTGAAAAAACATCGAAATTTCTAAGAACAACGTTCCATTTGCGAATAATCGTTATTAATCCGGTTCAATTAATGAAAGAATCATCGTTCAATGACATTTTGTCAATATTATTTTTCATAACGTGTCTTTCTTCTAAAAAATATACATTTTTTTGTAATTAATAGAAAAAAAATTTTCATAAATTACAAATCTAATAAAAATTCATAATTTATATGTAAATACTTTTTCTCGTAGCAGATTTCCGATTACAGAGTTTTTGTGGTTCTTCCCCGAAAGTTAAACCACGATAACGTTTTTCAAATGCCAGGCTTTTATCGACTGTCCATAAAACAGTTGTTTTACTGCCAGATACTAAATTCATACCGACTGTTGATAAAACAAGGTTTTTTAAAACCAAAATTCATAAAACATTCGACGCTCCCATTTGTCAACCAGATGGGACTTTTAGTCCCATCTGGTTGACAAGAGAAATTGACATGAAGGAATTCTTTTAGAATTCCTTCATGTCAATTTCTCTGCTATTCCTTTGGGAATCAGAGGAAAAGACCGGGAATTTTAAAACGAGCGAAATTTCGAAGGACGGAGCGGGAGATGGTGATGTTGACATATGGGAACGAACTAAGTTGACATAACGGAATGGTTGGCATTAGAGAACGTGAGAAAAGGGAGCGTCGATTGTAATTAGACCTTAAGGCTAGGCGTCATACCGACTGAGCCGCCATGAGTGCGAGAGAGATAGCTGCAAATTTCGAAAGTGAAATTCTTCGACACGGTTTGACCGATTACAAAAAGGCCCTGTCAGCCCATTTTTGCTATCGTCCTGCGTGGGCTGACAGAGCTTTTTTGTAATCGGTCAAACCGTATCGATGAATTTCAACTTCGAAAATTCGAGATGAGATTAGGTGATTGACCCATCCCCTTAATGAATTCGTGATTGCAGAATAATCGAATAAAATATCTGCATGATTTAAAAAAAAATAATAAAGATCATGTCAAAAATTCCATCAAGTATTTCGAAAATAAAATTAGGTTTTCGAATTATTTTTTGAAACACAAAATTTCTCACTTAGTAACACATCGACGTACGACAAATCGAAACTGGTAGTGAAAGAATGAAAAAATAAGAATAATGTACACAAATTACATATGTATAAAGTTTGTAATGTAGTTTATAATGATTTATTGTAGTAAAATTAGAGTAATAACAATCACATATCGTGTCATTTATCAACGAGATATAACACACATGCTTTTTTTTCTCTCTTTTAATTCCATTATCATTTTTGTTGTTGTATATTTCATTAAAATGATGGGACATAAATAATTTAGATGCATCGTCGAGCGAGATTGTGTATTCGATGCCAGAGTGCTTAAAAATCACGTAACATTAAAAATATATATGTATAATATATATATAATATGTATAAATTGTCGAGTTCATTCCTATAAATATCTTCTAAAATCTTGTGTGGCAAATCAATCACTTAGAAACAAATTCACAATTTTTACGTTTTACTTTTATTCATTTATTCTTTTTATTATTTTTGTTTTCTTCTTAAATTGTTTATTGGTATTTATCATTTACGTTTTATTTCTTCATTCATTTCTTATGTTTTTTTTGTTTTTTTTTCTTTTTTTCGTTTTCGTTTACTTTTTAGGCACCAATGGTATGCGGACCCTGTCTCTTTGGTACATACGACCGATTCGACTTATGTTTGTCATTCCGTGGTTTTATTGGTAGATATATTTGTATAACATATCTCGATTGTTTATCTCGTGGTTTTTTCGTCAACAAAACAGTTTGCAATTGCATTTATTCATTCATCTATTTATATATTTGTTTTTCTTATTAAAATTGAACATCTTATCGAAGACACTGAAAAAACTGGAGTCCCGTATACACGTTTCAATGAGTTTATCGTTTTTCTTTTTTGCCTCCTCCTTCTCTTCTTCTTCTTCTTCTTCTTCTTCTTCTTCTTCTTCTTCTTCTTCTTCTTCTTCTTCTTCTTCTCCTTCTTCTTCTTCTTCTTTTATACGATCTCGTAATTCCGTCTCTCACAGTCGATGATACGATCTATGAAAAGATCAACGAAACACAACGCTCACATAATCGCCTTTCGTTATAATATTTATCAGTTATTTTGCTGTTATTTTTTATTCTTTGCGCGCGCTTTCTTCGTTATTTATTCGCGAACGAGAACTCAGTCTTCTTCCTTCTTCTCGGGCTTCAAGTCGACCATTGCGTGGAGTTCTTCCGGGCTGTATCTGTTGGTGAAAAGGGAAAAAATAAAGGAATGATAAACCATTGGAGTAATTTGTGAAGAAAAAATGTTAAATAAACAAGCAGAATTTTGATTAGCGAGGTCGAAGAATAACTAAATAATAATTGCCGGATAAATCGATTTAACAATTTTGTGGATTTTATCCTTGTAAAGCACTCGAGAAAAATGGGCGACAACCGTGCATTATGCATCGTAAAGTGATTTTTTTTATTTCAACGCGATCATCCGTTAACGATCTCGATATTCATAAGCTCAACGATTATGGAAGAATATTAAAATCAAGGGAAAAAAACAAAGCACAAGAATTTAAAATGTTCGAAGCTTCTTTACCCTAGGAGACTCTGTAAATCGCAAACGAAGCGATAAACGTATCGTTTTCCAGCTGTTTTGTGAATAATGTTCTTGTCGTAGTAGTAACGAAGACCACGGCTAAGCTTCTCGTAATTCATCTTGGGCTTGTTTTTACGTACACCCCAACGACGCGCTACCTCGTCGGGATCGGTTAACTTGAATTCCCAACCATCGCCTGTCCACGATATAAAACCTTGACACGATTTATCCGTTAGAAGCTCCAACAAAAATTGCCACAATTGGATTGGTCCGGATCCGGTGAAACAGGGACCACCGCCTGGAATAAAAAACAAATTGAGGCTTTTAATAAACTTTATATTCAGATTTGTTTTTTTTTTTACATTTTCCAACGTTAAAGTCACAAAACCAAGTAAACATCGATTTTTTTAAATAAAACCTTTCATTATTTCCAAGCTAATTACTGAAGATGTTTTAAGTTAAGAATAATGTTTCATTCAAATTTCGGAATTTGACGATTCGAAAAAAAAAATCAGCTCTAAAAAGTTGAAAACATTGAGATTGAGTTTTTATTCGACAAATATCAGACAATCTTTGTTTTCGTCGCATGAAATAAATTTCCTGCTCTTTATAAATATTCGTGAACTTTTGCAAAATTTATAAAGTTCCTCTCTTCCGAATTGAAACAAAAGTGGTATCTGAGAAACTGTTTATTTTCTTGACTTGTAAATTGTTTCAGCGTACTTGAAACCTCATGATTTTAAATATTTTACGATTTCGAAAAAGTATCTCAAAAATGTTCAAATTCATTTCACACGAATCAGAAAAAATGGTTGCGAGCTTGTCGGAAAATTCCGAACAAGCAGGATTTCTTTTCAGACTTTTGTTGAACGGTGAAGTTACGGAAATAAATAAAAAAAATCAAAAACAAAGTGAAAAAATGCTTAAACTTAAAAAAAAAAACGTTGCCGGCAGCTCACCTGTATAACCAGCGAGCATAGCGCTCTGCAAAAGTGGTTTTTGGTCCGGATTATTGCCGATCGAGGAAGGATGATGAGGATTGGAAGAGTCGCGTGGTCCAAGACCAGCGAGAAATGCCGGATGATGGGAAAGATGTTCGCCCAATGGGCCGACCCCCCATTGATCGGCACCGACTCCAGCGGCGCCAGTTCCGGTTCCGCTGCCCGGTACAGTTTGGAAACTCGTCGTGTCATATTGTGCATAACCAGTCTCGTTGTAACTCTCGTGATAACGACCTTGAAACAAAAGCAAACAAAATCATCGATTAAAATCCTCTGCTCCCAAAACAATTTCATTTTTTCTGACTTTCTTTTTTGTTTTTATTTTTTTTTCTTCTTTCTCACGAAACTCACCACGTGGATAATTCTTGAATGGCGGTGGTTGATACTTTGGCTCGAGATGGATTCCACTGGCGCTGTAGAACTCCGGCGAACCGTCGAGATTGTAGGGATTCGGGGTTTGATGCTCTTGGGGTATACTGTGATAATCGGAAGCATCGTCGTAACCGGAATAATGAGCCGGTGTCATGTAACTATCGTTCGTCGTAGTACCGACGCGCAAATCGTTATCGTTGCTACCATTGCCGCCAAGATCACCACCGCCCGTCATTCCACCACCACCACCACCACCACCACCACCACCACCACCACCGCTTTGCAAATGGTCCGTTATGTGATGGCTCGTATAGTTCGCTAAAATTGGAAGAAATAAACAAATACATTTCATTAATTCGTTAACGTTCATTAAAAATTTATTTTTTTAATTTATCAATAACTGGATCGTTTCAAAGTTTCATTCAATCGGTACAATTTATTGTTCCGTAATAACATAATAATTAATTTACTCCCTCGATTGATGTAGGATTTGCAGCTAATATTTTTACGAATATATTTCAACAAAGAAATATTCAGGTAAATATTGTTTCAAGAATTAAACAAATGAGTTCAATTGTTCTTTATTTTGAAATGCAATTTTTTCATTCAATTAACCCTGGAACCCCACAATCTATTTTTCTCAACGTAAACCCCACACTGGGCTAAATAATGAGTCAAACGTTCTCTTTATCATAAAATGTTCCTCGTATGCGATAATAAGGTTTAATTGTATACCATTCTCTTCGTTTTTTGTTAATGAAAAGAATGGTGTATGATAAAATCGTATTTTATACATATTTAATGGTGAAAACTCTATAAAACCGAAGGAATGGTTTTAGAAAATTCGTTCGGGAAGGAAATTTGACATTTTCGTGGGATAACGAATTACTCCGGTTGTGGAATTTCAGGATTAATTTGTTAACATACGTTGAAAATTTATGTTCAAATTTATCAACAACTGGATCATTTCAAAGTTCCATTGACTCGGTAAAATTTATTGTTACGTAATAACACAATAATTAATTTTACTCCTCCGACTGATGTGCGATTTGCAGCTATTATTTTTACCAACATATTTCAACAAATAAATATTCAGGTATATATTGTTTTAAGAATGAAAAATTGAGTTGAATTGTTTGTTTATTTTGAAATGTCATTTATTCATTCGTTGAAATAATATACAAGTGAATATTAGTGCTCGATATATTCTTTTAGTAAAATTTATTCACGTAAACATTCGATGTAACAAGAAATATCCATTCAATCGAAAGTGAATTTATTTTTGACTGATGTATTTTTGAGTATAATCAATTTTCACTTACATTCCGCTTTGAGCTGGTTCAAATTCCGTAAATGTATGTACGCATTGCTTGCGTTATTGTTGTTATTATTATTGTGATTGGTGCTCGGTGTCGTCGAGTGAGAATTCGGTGGATGGGAATTATGGTTGCTGTGCGGGGGTGGCGATGTCTCGTCCCTCTGGCTCTGCTCATCTTGGCATACGGGACTGCGCAAATGATTGTACCCACCTAGATAAATAAACAAATAAATATCATTAATATTATTTATTTTACAATTTTTGGCAATTAATTAATTTTTCATCGTTACAGATGAGAAACGTCATCAAATTGATCCTTGTAATTTGAGCATTATTGAGAATCTATTTTAGTGCATTTGATGTTTACGTTACAATTTATCAGGCTTGTCAGTAAATTTTTCACTCCAAAATGCAATGCTTCACTGCTGAATAAAATTTTTACTCCAAAAGTCATTTGTTTCGTCCGAATTTCATTTCGGTCAATCTAAAATGAGAATTTTAGTTAATCCAAATGAAATAATATACTCCAAAATTGTCTTTATACCTTAAATTTGATTCCCCCCCCCCCCCCAAAAACAAGTGAGTTATTTAACTCACAAATAGTCTTTTTACTCGAAAATTTAATTTTTTTTGCTCCAATCAAAATGTGATTCAAAACTATTTTGTTTTTTTTTTTACTTAATCCTTGTAATTCGAGTATTTTTGAGAATCTATTTTAGTACATTTGAAGTTTACGTTACAATTTATCAGGCTTGTCAGTTAATTTTGCACTTCAAAATGCAATGCTTCACTCCTGAATAAAGTTTTTACTCCAAAAATCAAATGAAATAATATACTCCAAAATTGTCTTTATACCCTAAATCTGATTCCCCCCCCCCCCCCCTCACAATGAGTTATTTCACTCATAAATAGTCTTTTTACTCGAAAGTTTAGTTTTTTTTTACTCCAATCAAAATGTTGTGACTCCAAACTATTTTTTTTTACTCCAAATCATAAGAATTGGCGGAGTTTTGAGGCCAAATATAAAAAATAAATTTGTATACGACAAAATAGTTGTTTTCAACGAGAAAAGTGATTTTTCTAGCTCGAAAATGAATGTGCTCGATTAAATAAATTCGGAAAAATGACTAAACAAATATAAAATAAATATTACGAATTTTTGGTACACACAAAATGTTTGAATCGTGAATTCGTATACGGATGGGGCACAGAGAGATCGTAGAAGAACGGGTTAAATCGTGGGCGTCTTGTATCGACGCGATTGGTCGGTTTCGACTCCGCCTATAACGCGGACTTCCTTTCTTCGTTCCGCGATACTGTAGTCTACGTTAAAACACTCGCATACATCGACGATATATTTTCTGTACGTGTGCGAGCCGTTTATATATATTGTAGTTCACGGTTTGCGTAACAAAGACGGAGATATAAATGCGGCGAGTGAAACTGTTGGGAGCGGGGGGGGGGGGGGGGAGGGGGGAGGTAAAACTCTCGTTCACCGATACCCTCTCCATTGTACGCGCTATACATTCAGCACAATATTCCGAACGATCTTTAGCCCGCGCTTTTCCATCTGTTGCTCTTCGCGGCAGATTTACTTCATTGAAAAAAATTCATTAAAACTTTTCGATCCGTCAATCTAATATGGAATTTATTTTCGTACGATTATTTCTCACGTTAAAAAAATACGGGAGTTCAAATATCAATACCTGCGTTTAATGCTTTAATAAAAAAATATTTACGTATTCATTATTTTAATTGAGAAAAATGAATGGAGACGAGAAAAGTAAATAACGTCGCGATTATCGGTTTACGTAAGTGTACAAAATTTCAAGGTTTCTTTCATTGAGAAAATTTATTAATTGCTCTCGGAGCTCAGAGCAGAATGAGAGAGAGAGAGAGAGAGTGAATTTTATAATGAATTTGTTTTTTTTACGTGTCAATTTAATTCGTCGAGTAAAATCAGCCTGAAAATTTCAATGTCCGCATAATGACTGCTTAAAAATGTGTACGTATTTATTTTCTAATTAAAGAAAAAAAAAAAGTAAATAGACGTGAGAAAATAAACGAATGAAGCGGGAATTTTGAGCCACTTTGTAGTGAATATAATTTCAAGTATGTTTGGAATTCAACTAACTTATTCCCGCTGCACAACGTTTTTTTTTTGCAAACTTTCTTCTCAATTATGGGATCGAAATTTGATCGAGGCTTTTAAATTGTACCGGGTTGTTCCCTTCTGCCCCCTTTTTCGGTAACGTTGGGTGAATAAATTCTCAACGACTCGATACACAGCTGATAATTTTCTGCATCGGAGGCACGAACTTGAAGGCAGCCTGATGGTTTACGAGAAGGGAGGGTGACAAAAAAGATGATTATGCATATGTGCCATTTCACGCCAAATTTGCCATCGAGTGTGTAAAATTTTTGGGGAATTTTCAAAATTATACAAAAATATTACTAAATGAATTTCATTTTTTTAATGGCACAATTCGTAGACGAAAAAATTGGACATTTCATCATAATCTAAAACGAATCTAAACCCCAAAAGTCGAAACAATTTTCCAACATTGTTAATGTAACGTGAAAAAGAAAAGGATAAATTTATTTAAATATTTATCAGCTAAACTTTTCCATGTACAAAAAAGAACTCTGCTATTTTTGCACAAAATCTTACGATAATAATACTCCCAGAACAAAATTTTATTTATTGTATTTATAAGTTGCGTTGTCAGAATATTTTTCTTAGACAAAGTATAAATTAGAGAAGTTTGAAACAATTCCAAACCATTACCGATCTTTCGAACGAGCCTTGGAAAAATTAATTGAAAAAATAGAACGATATTCGGTCTAATATATTTATACATTGCGTTGCCAGAAAATATTTTTTCTGGTCAAAGTTTACACTGAGAAAAGAAATTTGTTGTTTCAACAAATTTTATGTTGAATCAACAAATTATGGCGAACAAAATGAAATTTGTTGGTTGAACAGAAAATTTTGTTGATTCAACAATATTTTCGTCGTAATGAGCAATAGTTATTTGAGCCAGCAAATTAAGTGGTTGATTGAACCAAATTTTTATTGAGTTAACGAATTTCATTTTGTTCGCCACAATTTGTTGATTCAACAAAAATTTTGTTGAATCAACAAATTTCTTTTCTCAGTGTAAATTAGAGAAGTTTAAAATAATTGCAAACCATAATCGATCTTTTGAACGAGTCTTGGAAAAATTAATTGAAAAAATAGAACGATATTCGGTCTAATATATTAATACATTACGTTGCCAGAATATTTTTTTCTGGTCAAAGTATAAATAATAAAAATTTGAAATAATTCCAAACCATTATCGATGTTCTGAACGAGCCTTGAAAAAATTAATGATAAAAATAAGATGAGCAATTGAGGAGGGAGGGCCCTTTATGTTTGGACGATACGACGCCGAGTTCTGCTAGTTATTTTACTTTTGCGTGTATATTTCTATATATCATTATTTTTCGTCCCTTCAGAGAGGCTCAAGTGTGCGTGTGCAACGGCTCGCACGCATTTGTTCGAGAAATATACGAAGCTGTAACGCTTCTCGCATTCACAGGCTTGTACACCTGCGCGCGAGAAGTGCAGCCTCGAACTGCTGCTGTTGCCGCTGCTCGTGTCCGTGCTGACGAGAAAGAGTCGTTGCTTCTGCACCTCGCACCCCATTTCATGGACGTTGAGCGTGGGAGTGCTTGCCCCGAGTGGCCCTCACGCCCCCTAACACACTCCTATACACAGCTTGTTTCGTACACACCTTTACATTTTTGTCCCATAATCTATATATAGAATTCACATGTGATATATATTTATAAAAATACGTACTACGTACGTTTTCATGTGTGAATTATATATATAAAACGTTGAAAATGGGTAAGCTCGAATTTGGGACAAAAAATAAGAGCTTTGGCTCCTATTCCAAAGGCGTTTAATTATTTAAATCAATTAGCGAGGATTTAAAATGTAAATTGGAAAAGAAATCATTTCCTATCGATCATTTTCCACTAAATTCAAACTGTTGTTATTTTTGTTACCACACTCGCTAGTATAATTTTTCACCTAGAAAAAACATCTAGTCGATTAAACTAGAATATAGTTAAATCAAATAAATTTTCTTTTCCTTGTCTCACAGCCGAATAGAGATCAATTTAACTTTAAAAAATTATTATTTTTTTATCACAATATTTTTATATTCTTAATTAATCCGAGCTACACAGTACGGGGCCGAATGGACTGACAGCAACACTACATTTTCACCTTTTTTTCACCACACGCCTTTTCATAAACGTTATAACTTTTAACCCTAGAACCCCACAACGAGATAATTAATTACCCAACGAAAATGTCAAATTTCCTTTCCGAACGAATTTTTTAAAACGATTTCTTCGATTTGATATAATTTTCACCATTAATTATGTATAAAATGCGATTTTACCATACATCATTCTCTTCGTTAATAAAAAACGAAGAGAATGGTATACAATTAAACCTTATTATCGCATACGAGGAACATTTTATGCTAAAGAGAAGATTGGAGTAATTATTTAGCCCAGTGCGGGGTTTACGTTGGAAAAAATAGATTGTGAGGTTTTAGATTAATCAAACGACTTTTTGACTTTACTGATTGCTTCTCCAGATTGCTCGGAGTCTGACGTTTCGATTTCACTACAATTAAATCTCAATAGACGCGTTTGTTACAATGTTATAGAGCAATAAAAGTCATCGGTCCAGTAGGCCGATAGTGTGTAGCTGGGATTAATGAAAAATTTAATATATGTATTAAAATCGGACATATTTTTATTTTAAAAATTGAACGGATATGAATTTGAAATAAAAATAATATTTATATTATAATTTATAATATCAAGAGACGCGGTGGCGGCTCGACGCCAAGTATTAAAAGAAAAGCTTGGGCGAGCCCTGCCGCACTCTTATATACTCGAATATGACGGTTTTCGTCCTTTTTTTTCAAACGATTCTCACAGAGGAACGGGTTGAATAAAAACCTGAACGTACAGGCCAATTTTTGTATGATTTTTCTCTTTCCATTGCTCTTTGTTGCGAGTCGATCCATCCGCCCAATCTCGAGATATGATAATTTTAAATATACGGTATTAAATTATGATATTATTTAATAATATTTTCATGAGTCTGCGATCCTGAGTAGGTACAAAAATTCGCGTTCGTCTTCCTAGACATAGTCAGTCAGAATAATAATCCTGCATCGATTCCCATAATTTATGCACATCTAGAGCGCAATTCGGTACAGCGACAACTCTATCAAAAATTAACTCCATCAGGCAAATCTCTACCTGACCAAACTCTACCAAGGAAATTTCAACCAAGAGAGAAACTCTATCATTCCTCAACTCTCCCAAAATTTTTCTCTACCATAGGCATTCTCTGCCAATAAACAATCTCTACTGTAGACATTTCTACCAAACTCATCTCTACTACATCCTACTCTACCGACAAAAACTCTCCCAGGGAAATCTCCACCATGGTCAATTTCTACTGGAAAGACATCTCTACCAAGGGCAATCTCTACCAAAGAAATGTCCACCAACAAAAAAACACTATCCAAGCCTAAAACTACCAAGATTTGTTTACTACCATGGTCATAGTCTACCAACGAAGAATTACTAGCGTATATATCTATATACAGTGTAATATATAGTTATATTACATTAGTAATTCTTCGTTGGTAGAGTATGACCATGGTAGTGAACAAATCTTGGTAGTTTTAGGCTTTGATAGTGTTTTTTTGTTGGTTGACATTTCTTTGATAGAGATCGAGCGGTAGAGATTCTTACGGGTAGGCTTTTTTTGGTAGGCTTGTAAAGGTGCCATAATTAAGTAAGTAAGCAGTAAGTAATTAAGTAAAAAAAGCACACCTTTTATGCGAATGCAAGCTACATCGTACACAAAGAGAAAAGTACCTCACTAGCATTAATTTCGATTACCCGTCAGGATTAGAATTCATCTCCATCGAATTTGTCAAAAACCTATATTCCTTTATTAACTCAAGCTGCAAAAATAGGGCGTTCGTACTAAACAGTTAAAAACAGATAAATGTAAACAAACGTTAATCCTAAATGTAATCCTAAGTTTAATCGAAGCGAAAAATACAGCGAACAACGGAAATTTATCACTACATGTTACAATCAGTTTAAGTTGAGCCACACAAACTGGCGATTTGTAATAGGCTTATGGCCTCAATGCAAATAAATATACAATACAATACAAGTAAAAAAAGCAGTAAAAAAGTAATACTGGAGTATTAAGTAATAATCTACATTACTGCAGTAAAGATAAATCTTCATCAATGGTAGAGATTGCCCTTGGTAGAGATGTCTTTCCAGTAGAGATTGATCATGGTGGAGATTTCTCTGGGAGAGTTTTTGTCGGTAGAGTAGGATGTGGTAGAGATGAGTTTGGTAGAAATGTCTACAGTAGAGATTGTTTATTGGTAGAGAATTCCTATGGTAGAGAAAAATTTTGGGAGAGTTGAGGAATGATAGAGTTTCTCTCTTGGTTGAAATTTCCTTGGTAGAGTCTGGTCAGGTAGAGATTTGCCTGATAGAGTTAATTTTTGATAGAGTTCTCGCTGTGCCGCGCGCAATTCGTATGTGAGAAATGTCTCGACGTTCTGCGCTATGTGGTGGTCGAAGCAAGAAGCTTTAACGTGGATACTCGAACAAACGAACTCAAATAACATTATCTATTGGATTTAAATACAGTTTTCTAGCTGAAATGAATAGAAATGTTATTGATTCAAATTTTTAAAAATCGAATGAACGATCCTAGTAGATATAAATAGAACTTTTTTCTGAGTGTACGAAAGAAGGTACTTTCATTATTTAATTTATAAGTTTCGATTATTTAAATGTATTAATACAGATTGCAGATAAAAATATTATGACAGTTTATTTATTATCAATCATTTTCCAATTGAGTAGAGCTTGTTATCATTATTACGATACCGACGACGATATTGTAATCTTGTTAAATCAACGAGTTATTTAAACTGTTTAATTATAGATACGTCTCGTTATTGGGATTAATTAGTGATCGTTGCGAATACAAATATTACGAGAGATCATTTTCTATCGAACGTTGTTCGTTGAATCCAAAGTATTTTTTTTATTTTTTTTTCATCGGATACTCAGTGATTTTGGAAAAGAAAGGAGAGATCGAAATTGCTATTAAACATTTTCTTCTATTGCAAATTGCTTCTTCATCGTACGTTATCATTACAGTGACTAATGATTGTAACAAAAATATGTAACACATATGTATGTGAGCTCGAGAAATAAATAAATTTCAAAAAATGCAGAGAAAGGCCCTCGTCGAAATGAATTTATTTGATCGATTGTAATTCAACGCTCGTCCAAATTGTTCGAATGTTCTTTTTTTTACTCTAAAATAGTAAAACATGTAATACATTTGGATTAAAGCTCGAAAAATGAATAAATTTACAAAAATGGGATGAAAGGTCCTCGTTGAAATGAATTTATTCGATCGATTCTGATTCTACGCTCGTTCAAATTCTTCAAATGTTCTTTTTTTAACTCTAACATAGTGTTATCGTTATAATTGACTGGAATTGGTACGCGAAACGTTGGGAATATAAGCCAAAATATAGAAGAGTGTTGTGCAAAAGCTGGTAAGCAAAAATAGGGAGTAGAGGGCCGGTGTTATAGACATTGAGGGAGCATGAGCGGACATCAGCTGGAGAACAGGTGCCAAAGGCGGTCAGAGAAGAGTCAACGAGCTCATTTTTCTCTCTCTCACACTCTCTTTTCCATTTCTCTCTCGATCTCTTTCTCCGTAGAGCAGACGTTGTTGTTTTTTTTTTATTTTTTTTTCTTTTTATTTTATTCTCGGTGCCTGGGCAAGAAAGCGAAGTTACGAAGAGCGCGCCCGCGCTTACACATGATCGAGAGACGGCGGTCGGCACGCGCCAAACCGAACGAAACGGCCGCCGACCGCGCGAGAAGCGAGAGAGAAACGCGATAGAGTCCGCGGAGCTCTCGCACAGCTGCTGTCGCCTCCACCAGGAGAAAACCCTGAGACTATATAACCGAGACGCCACAGACGTTCGGCTGCTGCTCGAGGATCGATCAACGAACAAAAATTAAGAGAATCATGAACCCACACACTGGAGTAACAAAATGAGAACAAAAAAATGAACTGGCTACAAAAAAAAAATGAGACCCTATTAACTCGTGCTGCGGGGTCTTCCCCCTCGGTGGTCGTACGGTAATATCGAAATAGAATTTTTCTGGGGTAGATTTTCTTACGTATTTCCTTGCCCTACCCTGCGTCAACAACGTGCATTTTTTCTCTCTCAATGACTAAGTGCTTTCTCAGGGATTTTTTTTTGTTCTGCCAGGTGATGACCTTCGTTAAAATCCCCCAAACCGAGAATGTTTGTATGTGATCGATTTTTCCTTTCGATCTTATGGAGATTGCTTGGAGATTTTCTTTTGTTCTCTCTCACAAAGTTCGTCATGGGGAGGCAGAAAATTGATTGAAAATTTCGATCATACGTTTTCCAGTTTATGAAAAATCGTTGAATCGAAAAGCAGAAGGATTTCATAAAGAACAAACAGTCGTTTAGAAAAATCATTCACATTTTAATCGTTCTATTTGCTATGATCGCGGCGCCTACTTCCAATAATACGCTCAAAAGCGCATTGGCCTTAAATCATTTTTTATCATTAAAGTTTGCCCTGGTTGAATGTACGTGTAAACGTTAATTTGCGTGCAAATATAGGAAAGAAAAAAATCGTGAACGCAGCATTGTTCGACGGCTGACGATCACCTTTGAACCTAGAGCCATTATGCTCTGTCTCGAGCTTTATTCAATTTTTCTTTTTCCTTGTTACAAGAATGAACAACACATTGCGCGATAAAGTTCGTTGCGAAGTTCGATACCGGAAAAAAATCTTGTTCGATGATTTATTAATTACAAAACGAACACGATTCATCAGCTCTGGGAATAGGCAATTAACATGATAATTTTACCTACCGAATTAAAGCGAATCGAACCTTAACGAGGATTTTAAAAAATATTTTTTTATCGATCCATCAATGGATCAAGATATTTTTGACAGAATCTTGTAAATAACTCCAAAATAAAGCGAGAAAAATTACAATTACACGAGCAAACAATATATTTTTTCAGAAAAATTTCAAAATATTCAATTCGTACATTTTTTTAGAACGAATTTTCCAAGGGAGAATTATACAAATTGGCTATTTCTCAATCGTCAAATATACAAATAAAAATATATTTTTCATTGCATAAAATAAACAATAATACATTGACAAATAATTTCCATTACGACGTCAAAGAGCTAAACAATGACGTTCATTTTTTACCATTGAACAAAAATTGTTAGTTTGAGTAAAAAGTAGCAATTATCCGAATTAAAAATTTCAACATAAACTGCTTCAACCTCGTGCAAGGAAGAATTGCTCCAGTTTGATTCAATATGTGTGTGTGTGTGTGTGTGTGTGTTTTTTAACAGCCGTTGTCGCGTGTACGGACGCTTATCAAGATAGCGATTAATCTCGAAGAAATAGAATTTCGTAAGTTTATTGACAATAAAACGATAAATTAAAATTTCGATTGGATCGGTGGCTAACTAACGTCGTTTAAGGGGCCAGTCCACTTTGAAAATTTCAAAAAATCGATTCTTTTTACTGTTATCGAAAGTACATACATTCAGAAATATTGTGTCAAAATTTTATGAAAATCCGAGCTCTCTAAGTATTTTTTTTTTTTTACCGAACGTCAGGACCTCATTTCGTCTACCTGAGCGTATAAACTTCAAACGCGTTTTTCTCGAAACAACGTTTTCAAAATTTAGCTCCATCGTATCTCTAAAACTAATAAACCGATTCTCTTGAAATTCGAACCACATATTGTAAACATGATTCGCAACAAGATGACCCTCGATGGTTTTAAAATTTTGATTTTTACTCTTTTTTTTGTGAAAAACTGCGAAAAAAACGCGTTTTTTTTTTACTTTTTTCGTTTTGCATCTGCCATTTTTTTATTTTTTGATAAAACTTTATATCCGAGGGTCATTTTGTAGCTGGTGTCATACTGAATCTAATGGACTTTGATTTTTTTGTTTCAGACAAGCCGTTGCCGAGTTGTGATGGAGCTACCTAGCCCACCTATCTTTGAGGCGTTACGTTAAACTATAGTTTTTGTACTTACAAATGAATAAAAATGAATTAAAATTTTTTTTTTATATATTTCAAGACTTTATTTATCAAGCCCAACAACTTTTATATTCATACCTTTTATAAAATCCTCGAAAAAAAATCGCGAAAATAGCCTTTTTTTCGTGGCTCCAAAGGGGACTGGCCCCTTAAGGAACGATTAGAACAACGATAAATTGCCATTTTTTGAGTCAAAATAAAAACATATTTGGACGAGTAAAAAAAGGAATTTTTATTTTTTTATTTTTTATTTTTTTCGAAAAAAGTAAGTTTCGAAAATACCTGGGGTGTGTGTTGTAGCATCTAACGAAACTGGAGGCATAACAGTTCTGTTTAACGCTTGTTGTTGCGTCGTTTGTTGATGATGGTGTGGTTGATGTTGTTGTTGTTGACTATGATTATTGTGGCTATTATTGTGAGAATTCGTCAGAATTTCGGTGTCATGATACGAGGGATAATCCGCATAAAACGGCTCTTGAGCGGTAACGAGTGTATTGAGCATGTCGAGAACCATCTCCGAGGATGGTGAGCGGTTTTGCGTCGTTGAGAAATGATCTCTACTAGGAGCGTTGCTACCGGAACGATTAATATCCCGGTGATTAATATCGTTATCGGTGATATTTAAAAAATCGTTGTTTCTTGATTTGTCCGTCGTGAAACAGGATTTTTCGGTATTGGTAGTAGTAGCAATTTTAGGACGTTTAGTAATTTCGTCGTTATCGTAATACGACGATAATGACGAAGAGGTTGAGGCAATACCAAAATCCAAAATATTCTCTGGTTCCGAAGCTGGGATAAAAAATTCGTGAATACCGATAATCGGATTACCGGTGACACGGGAAGAGCCCGATGTCTCGAGGCCCGCGACGCCCGCCGTGACGTCGCAATTCAAACTCCCCAAATACTCTCCTCTTTCTCTTGTCGTTTAAAACCCAGATAATTATCTTTTTTTTCCACCAAAAGTCAATATTCAACCCTCCTAATTTGAGCTCTCACTATTATTCAACTTCATTTCCGCTCGGGCGAACTTATTATATTTTCACTTTTATTTCTCAGTTACACCAAATCAAATACAATACTCTTCGTATACTCGAGGCTGTGCTCGCAGCGCCACACGCCGGTAAATCTTTCCGGTGACTTCCGGCGGGAGAATAAGAGACAAAACACAACACACGTTTCACGAGAGGCTTCTTCTTCCTCTTTTCCTTAAGGATTAATCCTTCGATAGCGACACCCTAACACAAATTCACAAGTACACTCTAAACATAGCTCTGTACTTTCCACGAGGCACTTTGGTATGATTTTATTCGTATTTACATCAAATTGTACACCCTCAAATCATTTCAAATACTCGGATATTTAGCATGGAAAAAAGCCACGATTGAAACGAACTATTACGAATCGAAAAATTGTTGAAATCACTTAAAAAAATAATAATAAAGCACCGTTCGAAGTCAGCGTGATTTGTAATGAAAAAAATTATATTCCAAATGTCACAAACACTCGCGTTATCCTTTCCTCATGGCCACAATAATTTTTTACACTTTCGATTGATCACCAAAACGAATAAAAAAAAAAAAAAAAAAGGTTAATCTTGCACGAGACGAATGGAATTGTAATGGTAACAAAAGTGCTCCATTCTCGTAACTTTTATTATAGCCTTAGCAAGTGTTTATAAATATATTAAAATTTTATAAGACGAAATGAGTGTATGTTTCTCGTTAATTCGAGATAAATAGTAAATTTGGGTGAATCCGTAACGCAGAGTTGTAATGAAATACCGATGCGGGCGCAACACCAGTCTCCACTTGACGTGAACGCGCGCGTGTCACTGTGGCAGTGCCGAGGACCGTTTCCGCTCTCGGGCCTCACCAGACACGGATCAAGAGCGAGAGAGAGAGAGAAAGAGAGAGGGACATAAGAGAGTAAGAGGGATAAAACTTTGTGAACGAGAAGGAGGGAGCGAATTAGAAAGAGAGAAAGAGTGGCTGATCGTGTTGCTTCCCTACTACTTCTTCTTTGCTTCCACCGGGCGTTGCATGCTACTTCTCCCAGCCGCCTATGTCTATGCGTTCTTGAGTTCTGTCTCGTCGACCCCCTTACCCCCACCATCATCATCGCCGACCACCACCACGATGGAACTTCAGCCCAGCAAACGCATGAGAAAAAGACACAGATAAAAAAGAGGGAGAAGAGAGAGAGAGAGAGAGAGAGAGAGAGAGAGAGAGAGAGAGAGGGAGAGAGAGAGAGAGAGAGAGAGAGAGAGAGGGAGAGGGAGAGGGAGAGAGAGAATGATTTTACACATACGTGGATTTCTCGCAGTAAAAAAGGCGTAAATCCCCGCTATTGAGGATGCCAAGTTTAGCAACGTGCATGCCCTTTTACGCGACTAAATCCAATATTACCCATGTGCATATTTCCCTCTCCATCTTTTTCGTTTCACCTCTACCACTTTCCCCGTTCCATCGCGTTCAAAACGTAAAACCCACAGACGAGCAAACATTTCTTTGCTGACCAGTTACGATATGACGTGTCGCCTTCTCTCTCTCTCTCTCTCTCTCTCTCTCTCTCTCTCTCTCTCTCTCTCTTTCTCTCTTGTACAATTCATTCGTTCTTGCCTAGGATAAAACCACCGCATATGCAATGGCGATTACGAAGTTTAGATCAAAGTGGGGATGGATGGGCTGCACGAACGATTCTCTCTCGTGTGCATGTGCAACTCCTCGCTGAGATGATAATCTTTATGATTCCTGAGTTAGAAACACTCCCACTGTTTTCGTTTGCTCTTTTTTTTGACGCGAGTGCCCAATGCTTGTATTATTTATTGATGCTAATAAATACAAACAAAAATTAGCAAAAACAATAATACCTAAACATATTTTTGACACTCATCAGCTCGATCAATTGATCGCATAATTTTTATCTAATATTATGATACTTCAATCGTGATCCTTATCTTTCGATAATTTTACTAATATTTCCGGTTCCATCTAGATTATTCGTTTGCTTTTGCTGTTCCATGTTTTTGCTTTCGAATTAATAATCTTTGAGATTACAATTGGAGATTCCCCGTTTAATAAACAGACGGACGATCGAGTTTGGTCATTTTACAGCGATGATAATCGAATTCGTATTTCGTAGTTTATCTTTTTTTTATATTTACTGAATCAAAATCTTACTCATAACTAATTTCGATATTTTTATACACGAATTGGATTTTGTAGATTTTCAACTAACTAAAATTTCTTATTTTCCTTTTTGTTTCTCATCGGTCTTTGAACTAATGAATTTGCAATGATTTATAAATTATTGAGACGTTATGATATACGCTCAGTAATTATAATTAATTATCCATTCAAAAAATGTTTCTTTGAGGGTGCATCGAAAGTACAATATTAGACGAAAACGAATGAAATTTCAAACATTTTAATATCATTCCTATTATCATCAATCCTCGAAAGATATAATTCACGTCAAAAAAGTGATTAACAAAATTTGCGGTTTCGTTGACAAGTGAGTCTAATTTAACAGCAGGTAAAAATACTGCGAATTCTACTCAATAAATTTATTTATTTAAAGCGATAAAGTGAAGTCTAATGGAACTTTGCACATGTTTCATCCATCCTTACGCTGGAATAAAAAAAAAAAACATTGAAACGCAATATGATGCAATTCCTGGAAAGTTTATTCTCCCGTTTGCATCGTTCGACATCGTGCCTTCCCGAAAACGGTATAAAATCGTTAGGCCCAAAACATTCAATGTAGATGCACAAAATTATCATATCTCTGGATTGGGTGGACCGATCGACTTGTAACAAAGACCAATGGAAAGATAAAAACAAAATAATAAAAATGCTCCTCTACTTTCAGAGTTTATACTCGCAGTTCCTTCGAGAGAACGGTTTGAAAAAAAAAAGAAAAGAAAAGCCCGAAAACCGTCATATTCGAGTGTATATAAGAGTGTGGCAGGGCTCGCTGGCTGGCTTTTTTTTTTAATTCTTGGCGTCGAGCCGTTACCGCGGCTCTTGATAACTCAGCAACTATTTCGTGGATTTGATAATATTAATTCCAAAATAAACAACTTCATCAGCTTTTATCTGCTAAATATTTTGCAAATATACGTTTGACAGATCTTTAACATTAATAAATACGAAATAAAAATAATCATAATTTCGTTTTGAAATAAAATAGTATCGGATTGAAGGACGAGAGGAGAATAGGTCGAGTGAAAAAGAAACAACGGAGGGGGGTAGTACGTCCCTCGGAACGCTCAACCACCTGCTGCCTCGGCTGTAGACACAAGTATATATGTCGAGCAAACAATGTTTGAGTAGATATCGTGTCTATATATACGAGAAGCATGTACGTTCATGCATTGAAGTCTTCGTTGCGTGTTTTCATTGGAAGAAACTTCGAAATTTGTTGTGAACATGCGCGTAAACGTATTTTTCCCACGTCTTATTTTGGTACCACCAGCAGCATCATAATTTTCTCTACCCTTAGGAAGATCCACGCGTAAATATATACATGTATATATAAATTGGTGGTGCAGAGAGAAAGTACGAGAGAGGATGAGTTTTCTTCGGGGGATTTCCGGCCCGATGCTCGGTCTCACTCCCCAAGAAACCTTCCACCATACTAATGTATACATCCCAATATACGAATGTGTACGAAGAATTAGTGTCGAGGGTTGCAAACACACACCAAGTCGGCACTTAGCCGCGCTGGGATGTTATATCGCCCGGAAAAATCTTCCGGTGAAAAGATTTCCTCTTTCATATTTCTTTTTTTCACTACTTTTTTTCTGCTCTCGACCATTGCACTCTTGGATCTTTACGATCGCGTAAAAAAAAAAAAAAAAACGATTTGGCAGGTTGTATCGAAACTTCGCTTTATTGATCATCGATCCATATCGATCGTTTCATAACAAACGTTTGTAACGCTTCCTTCGTCCTTATGCAGAAGAAAAAAAAACGTTCACCAGGAATATCGTTTTTCGTCGATGCGAAATGTGGAAACGAAAAAAAAAAAAAAAAAAAACGAAAATACGATTTCGGAGGACCAAAGACGGGGGAATAAACAACAAATTGGGATTGAAATGAATTAAAATTTTTGTCTAATCTTTCACTTCCGGAGCGATAAAAATGAATTGCAAACGCATTTTGTTTTTTTTTTTCTTTTTTTCTTTTTCGATAACTTTTTCATGTTTCGTCGCTTACGTAAAATAGTTCAAACCTCTAAATACTCCGAAATATCTTCGACATTTGTCTGACGTGTTCGACTGGGTCAAACGAAACGAATAAAAAATAAATATTGGCTGAATTATTTGATAAAAAAATGTCCTGTCCGATTTAATAATCAAAAGCGTGACAGCCATTGATCGTTCGCGGGCGAATCCAACAGAAATACGTGCCAGAGGTGCACCCACGCACGCTCTCGCGTTGCGTTGGGCCTAGCCTACTTTTTCTGGCTCGTATTTTTTTTTTTTCCGTGCCTGAAGGATCACGTCGCGAGTGCGAGTGAGAAAGGACAAAGTTCCTCGTCTAAGGGAACCGGATGCAGCGAAGTCCCCGTGGGGGAGAGACAGCCAAGAGAGAGAGAAAGAAAAAAATGAAGGACGAGAAGAGGCAAGGGACGAAAGAGAACCTCGAGTCCCCGTACGGTGGCTCTCGCACGTGATACACACGGAGGACCGGAAGTGTTCACCTCCCTTCGTCGCCTCGTGCCTCATGATTCTCTCTCTCTCTCTCTCTCTCTCTCTCTCTCTCTCTCTCTCTCTCTCTCTCTCTCTCTCTCTCTCTCTCTCTCTCTCTTCTTTTCTACGTTGTTCTACACACGTCTCTCTTTTACTTTTGCCCCGACGAAACGAGCTCCAACAGGCAATGAGTCTCGCAATCTGCCCCCTTGTGCGCACTATGTCATAGAGTACGAAGAAATTTCAAAGTGAAAGCAGAGATAAGAAGGAGAATCGAAAAACCAGAAAAAATCTATTTTTTTTTAAATTTTTTATTGTTTATTTTTATTGCGAATAGTCTTGCCGGTCTTGCGTATTATTACGAACCCATCTCATCACTTTAACCCCACTTTTTCCTCACTTCACTAAATTCCAATTTCCAATTTCCTAAATTTCATATTCCTGAGAGACCTCCCAAGAGTGTTGCTCACAGCCACTCTTTCCTAGTGCTCTACTGTATCGCATTTGCACGAGGGCCAAGGAAAATTGTGGAAAATCCGGCCGATACAGACGACTGCATTTTTACTGAGTTTCAATTGATTAGCACCATCAAAAACTCAGAAAAACTGCCTCCTGCTCAGCGATTGATGCGCGAGCCGGTGCATGGCTAAGCGATTACTCAACGAAATATTGGCCTCGCCCGTGGCTGCTTAACTTTGAGAATCGCCGGAGCCACACACCGATCGTGCACCAATCGCTGTCGGTTATAGAACAAATCTATTCAAGTTACATAATTTACAGAAGATCGTAGAGAATTAGATTACAATTCAAAATTGGATGCAAAAAAAATAGATCGAAATGATGGTAAAAAAAAATATATATTGTATATCGAATTCAATTCTATTTTGAAAGTTTACACATTTTCGTGTACGAATGTGTGTATAAGTGAAAAAAAGATTAAGCATAAATTTAACAACATATGCATTTATTGCTTCGAATGAAAGGAGAAATATATATATATATATATATATATATATATGCAGATATTCCTTTTTCTGAGACGTAGCACGTGCCAGACAATAGAAATTCAATAGTACAGCACGATCAAATGGGGTCTCTGAAAATTTATCACAATCGGGGTCTTCAAGAGCTAGAAAATTGACAGAGTGGGTGGAGGAGAACTCGGATGGCATTTTTCGTAGGGTAGGTATGAAAAGTATTCTCAATGAATGATCGAGACGGACAAACATGCATACGTATACGTAGTACGTACATAAATACACACGTACATTCTACCGTCGAGTCTCAATGATCTCTGAAGATGCGAGGGAGGAAAAATCTGTGCAGGATCGTATCCGTTCGCTTCTGTTCGGCTGGGACATTTGCTTCGTGTACAAGATGATTCAAAAGGGACTAAAATCCCTGTTAATATCACATTATCCATCAAAATAGTAGCTTCGAATCGTCTACTTCACAGTCAAGTTCATCAATTTTCGGTTTAATTAAGGCATTACATACGTCCAGAATTTTCAAAAAATCGATTTTTTTTTTTTACAGATTATTATTCTCTACAGTTTTAGGCGTATTTCTGTGTAAGTCGATTGTACAAATTCCCCATAGATCGAAAGTTATTATAGAAAACGTGACTGCCCAACGAGAGTCTGATGCGCGCACTTGAAACTTTAAATGCATTTTTCTCAAAACTACTTTTTCTGGCACGGTCTGCATGATAACTCATACAGTTTTTAATATTTTTTGATGCTTTTTTTTTAAATATTCGAAATTGTTTTCTCTATAGTCTGTCGAGTCAGATTTTTGATGTTGTGATTAAAAAATGTTATAAACATAATTAAAGTGTGACATTTATGACACAAAATGCACACTTTTTTTTAAACTGCCGTAAATTGCCAAAATTTTTCGAATTTCAAAAATCCGGCTCGACAGACTATAACTACAACTTTATTTTACAAGAATTTTTATACGTTTTGCAGATCCATCAGCATTTCAAGAAGAAATGATGCAGACTGTGGAGCAACTTTTTTTTCGTAGTGCTTCGGGAAACGTGATTTTTTATGTTGTAATTTTTGAAAAAAAAAATGAAATAAATTTTTTTATAAAGTTTAAATACTAATAAACAATGTGTAAAAATTATTTTTATTAATTTCTATTGCTATCTCTTCTAAAAACAGTTTTTCTTTTAGCGCGTTTTAGGCGCTGCTGGACGTATGTAAGGCGTTAAAAAAAAAAAGCTTTTCCAAAACTTTTCATTACGTTCCGGATTATAAAAAAAGTCGTTGAAAATGTTCAGCACATAAAAAGCCCTAATTTAATATAAATATTATAAAAATATGGGATCGCATTTCGAGTGGTTAAAGAGTCGCGATAATTTTTCAAATTTTTTCACTTTGATGGATCGTCGAAAATTCAAATAGTTGGTGAATTACTGCGTGTGCGTAAAGTGTACACAGGGCCCTCAACAATGCTTGTCAAAGCATTGTTGAGGGCACGGTAGCTCAAGAAATATCATACTACCTCCAACTCAGGTAAATATATATATATGCATGTATATCATTGAGGATTAAATGCCACGAAAAATGAAGGATCTGGGATTATGTAGTGCTGGTAGTAGAGTGAAAGAAAAAGAGCGAGAATCTACGATGTAGGAAAATAGAGAAGGCGGAGGATTGCGGCGGGGGGGGGGGGGGGGGGAGAGAAACGATGCGTTGGTTCCGTTTTTGGCGCAGGTTGTATTCATCCGTTCGTTTCATTCATAACGTTCGTAAATACGTATATAGATATACAGAAGATATGCAGACGTGGTTGCTACTGGTCTCGAGCTAAGAGTCTTCTTCCTTTCTCGTCATTTTTTTCTTCTTCACTCTCCTCCTCGTCGGACGAGCACACTTTACAAAACACATCGCCTCGTTTGGCACTCACGACACGTCCGAATGGCGCATGCTTATGTGTATAAATAAATGTATATATCGTCATTTCGTAGAGACCAAAGTCTTTTGTTCCTCCTTGTACATAATACGAATTTTCAATATTTTTTTTTTCTTTCAATATTTAACAAAAATAGAAATGAATCGATAAGAGCGAGTGTTTAAAATGACTTCAAACTCAATATTATCGAATTGAGATGAAAAAAAAAAAAAAACAAAACAAAACAAAACAAAACAATATTTCCTAAAACCCTGGAGAGATTGTAAGCAATTCTCGTTCTCGTATATTCGTAAAGCCGAAAAAAAAGAGGAAGATTTCATATTTGCTACGCGATGCAGCTTCGTCGTCGTACTTTTTTTGGTTCTCCACGCCTCAATCCTTGTGCGATACATCTTCATTCATAAACCAGTGTGAGAGGAGCCCTTGGCCGGTGTTCGTGGTGGTTTTTAGTTGCTCAGTATACGTTCTTTCTCTCTTATACATATAGAGGGACGTTGAGTAAGGAAAAAAAATGAGACAGAGAGAAGGAGGAGGGCAGAGTTGCTGCTGCTGCTGCTTCTGCTGCTGGTGAACATAGCTCGCGTTACAACCGGAAGCTGGAAGTAAGGAAAGAGATAGAAGGGGGACAAGGGTGTGGCAAAAGGGCAAATGAGAAGGAGAGGAGGAGGAGGGGTCCTACCCCAATATACTCGAGGAAAAAAAGCAGGCCAGATAACCTTTGCATATATATATATATATATATATATATATATATATATATATATATATATATATATATATATAAAGATGTATATAATGTACTCGAGTGCTCCTCCCTTTATGCACCCTTAATATACCCCCTCGAGGTATTGTTGCTCATTTGGTAAACGAAGAAAGGAGAACGATAGAAAGAGAGGGGTCTCCGAAAAGAAAAGAATGATAGGAGGAGTGAGCAAGAATTGACAAAAAAAAAAAAACGAAGAAGAAAAAAAAATCAGGCAAAGATAGAGCTCGGATAGAGCAAAGGGAGGAAGTTGGAAGGACGAGAAGTGAGCAGATGCACACTTCGAGCATTTAGTTTATTATATATCTATATTCTACGTATATGTAGATAGTAAAATACACAGGGGACAAACTTGCCGAGCTACTCGAGGATATAATAAATACGTTAAAGGGGAGTGAGGTTGGGGAGGAATACATCCCTTCTTCAATCTCGAGAGGTTGTACGTTCTTCACGAACCACGTGCCGTGATTTCTATTTCACCAATCAAAGCGAGAAATGCGATCAAGGGTGGCGTAGACCAGATTTCAAAGAGGTGCGAAGGGAAAGATTTGAAAGGAAAAGAAAAAAAAACAAAAAACACAACAAAACAAATTAAATATGAAATAATCAACGTGTTATTTGCAACAAATATTGAGCAATGTAATTATTTGTTAGAATCCCCTTCATTTTTCACAGCTAGAAAACATTGAATAAAGTTTATTTTTTTTTATGAGCTTGTTACAACGATTTAGTAAGAAAATTTTGTTTCGGAATTCAAATTCGTCCATTGTGGTAACGAAGAAAAAAATTGATCAATATAATTATTCGTTAGAATTCCCTTAATATTTCTCAGCTATAAAATATTGAATAAAGTTTATTTATTTATTTATTTTTTTTTATGAGCTTGTAATAACGATTTAGTAAGAAAATTTGATTTCCGAATTGAAATTCGTCCATTGTGGTGAACAAAAAATCATTGAGGAATAAAATGTACGCTCTTTCGAATATTTCTTTACTGGCATACAGTTTCTTTTGTTGCGGTATTACCGTTGTTATTCAGTTTCGAAGTATCCGTTCATTAATTTTCTGTTTCGTTTTTTTATTTATTTATTTTTTTTAATTTTTTTATTTTAATAAAATTCATATCTGAGACTCCTTGCGTCGACGCCTCGTCCCGAAGGTTCGTTTTATCATCGATACACGATACGCGAGAAATATTAAGTGGATTCGTATATGCAACAAGGAGAGACGAGTGAGAGAAAGGGAAAGAGGGGGGAGAGAGAGAGAGAGAGAGAGAGAGAGAGAGAGAGAGAGAGAGAGAGAGAGAGAGAGAGAGAGAGAGAGAGAGAGAGAGAGAGAGAGAGAGAGAGAGAGAGAGAGAGAGAGAGAGAGAGAGAGAGAGAGAGAGAGAGAGAGAGAGAGAGAGAGCGAGAGAGCGAGAGAGCGAGAGAGCGAGAGAGCGAGAGAGCGAGAGAGCGAGAGAGCGAGAGAGCGAGAGAGCGAGAGAGCGAGAGAGCGAGAGAGCGAGAGAGCGAGAGAGAGAGAGAGAGAGAGAGAGAGAGAGAGAGAGAGAGAGAGAGAGAGAGAGAGAGTGCTCGATCGAAATGCACAACGCGCAACTTGGATAACTCGAGGTTATGAGCCACCATAGTTCGTCGAAGCGAGAATAAGAAAGAGAAGCGGGTATAAGGGAGAAAGAAAGAAAAAAAAAATCTAATATATATCCTCGAAAAAAATATCATGTATATCGGCGATTCACCCTGTCCTTCTAGCCGACAGATTGACAAACCTTTCGCCGATAATGGCAATCGCACGTTGGCTTGTCACGATCCAGAGAAAGCAATAAAATTGCGAGAGTGAGAGTGAGACAGAAATAAAAATAAAAAAAAAAATAAAAAAAAAGACAGACCCATTTTTGGCAAGTTTTTTGCCGCCTCAAGATTTATAAAATGATCGTCTGCGAGGAGAGGGAAGACGCAGGAATTAAAATATAACGTCTTCGCATCGTGTCGCGTGCGTGCGATTTTACGCGTACGTGATGCGAGCTTACAATGTCCGATGCGTGACGATGCGAGGGGGGGAGTTCTTCTTTATAATACAAACTCCGCTGCTTGACTCTCTGACCAGGCATTGGCGAACGTGACAACGGAAAATTTCGTCCCGAAAAATCGATCTTTCGATACACGAATAATGTAGACACATTTTGTTCAACATTTTTATCAAGTTTTCCGGGCTCGAATGTTAAAAAAAATAAAGTTGCAACTATTTCACTCAATTCTTTTTTATTTTTGTACTAAAAAAAGTCCTTCGCGTAATTTTTAAATAAAATTAATGTCTCAATAATACGAAAAAAAGAAACGCGAAAATGGTTTCACGCTCGAAGACCGTTGTGTAAAAGTTTGAGTTGAATTTGAAGTACATGAATTTTTTTAAAAACATTTTTCATCAAATCTCTTAAATCGATCAAGTTTGTTAGTTTTTCAGTTAAGTTTTCATTATAATTTAAATTTAATTCAATACGAATCTTCAGAATTCCTGGCGGTTGTTCCTCCGTTTCAATAATTTTCAGAATAATTTTTCAACTTTTTATATATATATATATATATATTTCAATATAAAAAAAAGAAGTCTCGTTCATATTAGCTGAGAGTTTCAAGGCGCAGCGCCCGAAAGTGAGTTGACATACTGTTTGCAACATTACTGTAGATTCCGAGGAGTTTGATATAGGCAGGAGCGTTTAATAAGCGAGAGTCTTCGCGAGTAGCGAAGGATGAGCGGGAGGTCGAATGTGATTTGGTGAGTGAGAAAGAAAGAGAAAATAAAAAGAAGAAGAACAAGACGAAGAAGTTAGCGAGGCATTACGCGTGATACATAACACAAAGCGTAACGGTATACAGAAGGCAAGCAGAAATAATGAGTCTATTTCGATTTAGTACTTATGAGTAGCGATATTATACTTGACGAACATACGTAGAGACAAAAAAGTCGGTTCGGGCATAGAGATAGTGATTGGAAATGAAAAGTAGCAAGAAATACGTCACTGAAGTTAATAATGCAAGTATAGCAACAAGTCAGAGAGTACGAAGTGAAGTCCCTCTCTCTTATTATTTCCACCGGTATTATTATCTACCGCCCACACTGGTCCACGAGTTCACGAAGAAAAAAAAGAGTGAAAAAGCGAGAAAAACCGTCGGGAGTGATAAATAACTTTGTAGCTTCGATTCTGCTCTGCCACAATCGTTATCATCCTTATATTTCGCAGCCTCGAGTTTAGAGTTAAAAATCTCATCGCATTAATCACATTCTCTTGGTAATAGAACGATACGACGTTATTATGAGCTTTATAATTGTTCATTTTTATTGTTATTTGTCGTATATTTAATACGATACAAACACCGACTATCTCTCTCGCTCTCTCTCTCTCTCTCTCTCTCTCTCTCTCTCTCTCTCTCTCTCTCTGTCTCTCTCAGTCGCTTGTTAAACGTCCGGACGCTTGTGGCATGATAACACAATCCGACATTACGACGACGTCGAAACAGACGATTTACCAAGAATCATATACGACGCGACAACTACATGAATCATACTCGCGATCTAATTTATAATTGGGTAAAAATCAAATGCAACAATCTATGGTAATACGACACATTGCTTCGTTACTATGTTTTATCATGCACCAAGTTATTCTACCGGAAGTGGTATACTCTTTTCTCTATCGTCCTTCAATCCAAATTTGATTCTATATTAAATTTAAATTCTCAAATCGAATTCGCTTCCTTTCGAGTTTGTCTGTAATCGTAAAGACAAAATGCAGTTGGAAAAAATTTTTCACACGATGGAGAAGAAAGTGAAGTTAGACAAGCATTCAAATCACCCTACTCAGGCAAAATGGCAGCTCTTCAATCTTCCATTCATTGTATAAAACGACTGCAGCTGAAGTTTTCATCGTTGAAACTCAAAGACTCTTTTTCTCACTATAGATTTCTCAATTTTTCTAAATTCTCCATTTTTTCTTCATTTCCATGAGTTTTGGTGTTCAAAAAAATATTGACTAAAATATAAGATAAAAGATTGCCTCAAATTGAACATTTTTCAGCACGACTTATAGAAAATAAGAAGATGATTCGTTGCATTCCAATGGAGCAAACTTCAACATCGTTACACAACAAAGTAGAAAAATTATTTAAATAAACAACTTACAAAATTATTCATAAAATTAATTAACGGTGAAAGATTTAAATAGAACAACAAAAATCCTCAAAATTTACCAGATATCAATGCTGTTTGCATACAAAATGAGTGAAATTGAAACGAACGTTTGTTAACTGAGAAATTGCATTGATTCTGATCCCATATTAAAATGACTGTATCATTGGTGCGTGGTTCGTTCATTCGCAAGAGGACCACCGCGAAGAATCAAAGTGAACGCAATAATGGCGTCCGGCTTTGTGTTGTGATTCGAGTCTAGCACGCAAAGCAATATCCATATACGTTTTTTTCTATATATACGTGTATATTTTCATGATATACGAATGCTATATAGTTAACGATTTGTACACAGAGAGTAACACAGCGTTACAGCCGCACGCGAGTAACAACGGATCATCTCCATTGTCCGCGGCGGAGCGTGTACGAAAAAAAAAAAAAAAAAAAAAAAAAATTACAGGCAGCCAGGACTAGACAGAACTGCCATCGCGCTCGCTCTCTTGTCCTGGCTTTCCCTCGTTTACCAACAACAACACAACGACCAACAACGATCGCGGTAAACACGGTCACCAGAAATCGGCGTGGCTATCTATGAATAATTCTTTCTGTTGATGCTAAGCTTCGATTGCCTCGTTGCTTACTTTGTATGACGCAATCAAAATTGTATATGTATTTACGGATGCATACACGCTTGCCTAATTGTTGCCAATATCCAGCTCGATGTGACACGTGCAGGTATTCTGTGAAATAATCATTTTCGCCAAACGATTTTTGTTTCTTCTTATTATTATTTCGAGGGGAAAAAGCAAAGGCAAAAAGGGGGTGGGAGTAAGATGTTCGAATGATTAAAACTTCGAACGGCTAAAACTGCGAATTTAAAAAAAAAAAATTTTAATTGAATAGTAGTATGTAGACAGATTAATTCTACTATAGCTTTTATGCTGGAAATAAAAAAAATGAGAAATTAAAGAGTCCGATGTAGATTTACGTCAAAAACAAAATATAACAGTAGCCCAAATGACGAAGGCTAGAATAGCGATTTTACAAAAGTTCGACTATTACGCATTCGAGTCGTCAAATACTGAAATCGGCAATATTATGAATATTCACAATTTGAAAAATATTTTAACGAAAGACAAAATATTAATGTGGTCAAAATAGCGAAACACCAGAAAGTCGAATGGTCGAAATAGCGAGAGCCTCTGGGCTGTAAAGTATTGCTTGTCATTTTTTGTGCTTCACAACGTTCGCTATTCTGTACTTCTAATTTTTAGTCATTCGAAAAATTCACTTTCGAATTATTCATACTATATATTTTGGTCTCTCAATAAAAGAATTGCTCTCCATTTCGAATTTAGAAAATATAAACTTCTTACATTAGGACAATCTATATTATCTGCATTTGAAGTATAGACAGTCTGAATATATCTTTTCGAATAAATGCGCGATCAAAGAAAAAATATTACATCAAATACGCATTCAAATTAATATACTATCGAAAATATAAACTTCGAATTTCTTATTTTTCGTTAATCGAATGTTATGAATACTAAAATTTCAAAATATTAACCATTCTACAATTTGGTTATTTCACATTTTAACCCCCACCCCAAAAAGGTCTGACAATGATTGGCGTATAAAAATAAACAAATATTGCGTGATCTTGTTCGTCGATTCTATTCGAATGATGAGTTCGAGTCATTTACTTTAAACCCTAAACATTCTCTATGTACATATTTGCTTATGAAATGAATACAGCATGGAATAAAATCAATGGGAGTTTGAATTTGTGTATGACGTTCAAGTTTATATCGTTGGAATAGAAAGAAACTGACTTTTGGGAACATTGCTCGAATGCTTAGCAGTAGATTAGGCGATAAAAGTGGTGAAATTTTGCTTGGTTTTATTTCGAAAACCCGAGTGATGAAATTAATTAAAAAAAAAAAAAAAGATCGTATTTATAAAAATTTCAAAATAATGGAAATAATTTTCGTTCTATTACAACGGCTTGAACTTAAATACTATGAATAAGGTGAACTTTGAATAAAATCGTAACTCACCATCGTTGTGATAAGATCTAGGAGTCAATGAAGCTGGTACGGATGAAAGTGCCTGTTGAATCGAAGCTTGAGATGGTGTGTTTCTCGAAACGGCACCAGACGAGGAAGTCGTCGAGGTTGTCGAGCTTGCCGGTGTCGCTGGACTCTTGTGTTCCGGGGTCGGTACCGAATTGTTCGCGGGGTTATTCTGTTGCTGTTGTTGCTGATAGCCAAGAAAATCGCCGAGATCGGTACGCAAACGCTCTCGTAAAGATTAGCGGGCATGTTTTCCAGTGATGCCTTCTCGACTTCGTCTTCTGGATGAAAGAGAGGCACAAAAAAAGCAAGAAATAGAGATTGACATTGCGTCAAACACGATTTTTTCTTTTTTTCTTTCTTTTTTTTTTCTTTTTTAATTAATTTTTTGTATTTTTCAAAAGTTTTTTTCAACGCTACGTCGCAACAGGATATATTGCGATCAGAAACTTTCCCTCATTTCCGTTTTCGTGCGCGGAACAAGCGAGAAATCAAATCATGATTTTGTTATCGCACCTTGTGAGAGAGCATGAAAACCGGACGAGAAAATTGCAACTTAGTCTCGTGACCGAGTGCGAAAATCCGGTATTGCAGAGTTTCGCCATTTTTATAAGCTCCTCATTCGCGTTTGAACAACTTTTGCCTTTTTTTCATCGTATTAATCATGAAATCTCATGATTTTATTGACCAACTGAGTAATTCATTTTTCAAAACCTTTTTCACCTTTTTTTCCATGGGAGTGTGAACGATAAATGAAGGAAAGAGCTACTCACCAAAGTTTGCTAATAAATTTATCACCGATCTCGATCTTGTGTAGTTAAAAAGATCAACTTTTAAATCAGGATATTCCTCACTCCGAGCAGCCCTGCGAACAGAGTCGACGCTCAAATTGACATGCCCGGAAAAGCTAAATTATTTCCTAAAGTTTGTTTCTATCGACTTGACAAATAAGATTGAAAATTTACTAACCCGACGAACAACACAAAACAATTGGCAAATGGTGCAAGAAATATCCATGGCTCACGACCCCCAATTGTTTCGGAGTAAAGTGTTTTGAACACATGAGCAATCCAAAACATAAAAAAGGGAATATCAATGATAATAATATAAGAATAATACGAGAGTAAGCGCGGGGTGTTCGAAAAACCCGCTTAAGTGGCCGAACGCGCAATGGTTCGGCACTCACAATTCACTCTCCCAAAGGCACAGGACATCCGGAGGTGGAGTTTCTATGGTGGGCCTCTTATTTTTTTCCCTTTTTTTTATACTTCTTCTTCTTCCTCCTCTCCTCCTCGAGCCATCCTACTCTCGTCTTTCTCGGGTGTTCCGCTAAATAAAAAACCCTCCAGACTCAATTCAACTCCTCGAGATTCACATATACCTCGTGTGTCTAGCGTTTTATTGTCCACTTTAAAGGTGCCTACATTTATATACACATATATGGATGTATACCATCTAATTCTCAGCATTCTTCAATCTACCTGCCCCTTGGCATGGGCTATTTTACGGAAACACGATACGTTTCGCTCCCTTCCAATATTTTACTTCCCTCCTGAGGAGGCAGGATGTTCCCTCGCTACATATCCACGAAATACGATTTTTTCACAATTTTATTTACTCCTCTCAGACGTCATCGCGATCTTTTGATATCGAACTTTATTCTCGTGCTTTTCTCGAAGTATGGGAAAATTTGCGATCTTTTTTAATAGCGATAGAGAACAGAAAAAAATACCTCAAAGAAAATGTTTTTTTTTTTTTTTTTTTTATTTAATCGCAATATTTGTCGATTGTTCGCAAATTTTATTAAGTTACAAGAAAATAGACCTTAAAGATGGAGTTTTCGGTACCAATTTTCCTGCAGATATGATTCGTTACATAATTATTTTTATTTATGTAAAAATCTAAGAAAAAATTGAACGAAGATAGTAAAATATGTAATCGATCTTTTTTTTTTTTTATGGAAATGACCGCGAGAGGGTTGGAAAATCGAAAATCCTGCAATTTTCATGTAATCCTTAAGCGATTTAACCGGTGGCTATGAAATACTGTAATATTAATGCTGTATCGATCTAAATATGTACAAATATATGAAGAAGCACGAGAAGCCTCACATATTCATACTTGACGATGTTTTGGATTGATCGTTTCCGGTCTCTCGGTCTAACCAGCACAGCTGCTATCGGACGATTCGATCGGGAGCAGCTTACGAGATTTATTGCATACTGCGCAGTAAAACGCACCCACCATATTGCTCAAAAGAGCCTTTGCCACCGATCTTACTTTATGCACTGCTTTTCTTTATTCTATTTGTTCGTTAAGCTGAAACTCTTCCTCTAATCCAATCTATTTTTTTTCTTCCAATTCTCTGCTCATTTCTGATATTAAAATAACAACAATTACACAAAATTATGCTCAGCATAAATTGGCAAATTTAGCCTTTTGAACTTTCGTAAAATATGAACGTTCCATTTTTTCACTAGAGGATTCATGAAATTAGTAGAAAAAAAAAACAGGACACATGGAGGTTCACGAGAAATTAATCGCTCCTGAAACATTCGCCACGACCTATTTTTCCCCTTTTTTTATACTTTTTTTTTACTTTCTCCTAATCCTGATCCTAACTAATCCTAAGGATGTGATCGCTCCTGAAACATTCGCCACGACTTATTTCGTGAGTTTTATTGTACTCTGAGAGAAGTGTTTATTTTTTTTTTCAGTTGATTTAACAAAACTATCCAATTGAATTTATCAATGGAATCAATGCTAATTTTGTCTAGTAGCTAAAGTGACATTTTACCTGATAAAAAATGATTGCGACAAATGAATTATTCAGTAACGTACGAATTAATGATTGAAGCAACAATTTGATGTTTTTGAACGAACGGAATATTTAAATCGATTGAACTGAAGTGTTTTCTCAGCATAGGGTACTTTTTGGTTACCAAGTAATTTTGAACAAAGTATTAAAAGAAAAGATTAATTAGAAAATTTAATGAAACGTACCTTTCTGAAGCATTTCCAAATGTTCCCAGAGGATATCGCCCATGAAGGCTGAGCACGTGCCAGAAAGGAATCTTTGCCCATGGCACAAATCTCTTTGCCGGTCATGTGTTGCCCAGGGTTGCATCGCTACACCCTCCAGTGAGAATTCCCTGATGGCCCAGTGGATCCAATGGTGAACTGCCGTTTCCGACACTGTCTCGGGTCTGAAACAACAATGAGATACGTGCTTAGAGATATCGCGATGATGGAGTGCGACATAAAAAAAAAAAAATGTGTTCTTTGGTCCTGAGAGAGAAAGAGATTCGGAATTATCATAGTTTTTCCAGAAAATAAGTTAGAAAGTCAATTAGGGTCTGCCATTCGTTTGAACCTGAACAAGATATTCTCGACAGTCGACGAACGAAGCTGTCATTAGTTTATCATATCATTGACGATAACAATTATACCCTAGGGACGCTAAAATAAAAATGGCAGCCGGTAAAAAGACGACAATCAACCGAACGGCTTCAAAGTTGACGTAGAAAAAATATTTTTTTGACAATGAATAATAAAGTGGTCCAACGGACTTATTTTCGTAAACGGGACAACGATAACGATCTTAGTGCGACAAAAGTTCGTTGGAAATTCCACCATGTTGGCGATGCCGATGGGCAACAATACCAAGAAACTCTGGAATGTCCCATTTGAGGTGTGCACGCCCATATTTGCGCTCGTTCGTGCTCGACTCGCGCGACCATTGTTTCGCGGTATCTCGCGGTTTTTTTTTCTTTTTTTTTTTTAAGCGTGTATAAACGTCTCGGAACGTTTTACGTTGGTATACGATCGTCATTGCGTTGTTCGAGGTGCCGATGCCCTCTGAGCTCGACGCGAACGCTCTCCATCTCTCTCCCCTATCCTCCATTAATTTTATACATTATATATACGGTCCTCGACATTGACGATGGATTCAAATGATTCAGTAAATCGGACTTTGATCGACTGGAGTTTGTATTAATTGTCTCGGTGGCTTAAAATCTTTCCGGAAAATTTTTTCATCGGTTACTTTCAAGGGGACAACGAGCTTTATCATTATTTTTATTAAATGCTCACGTGCCAAGAAGAATTTACGTCAAAATATTGGAAAATGTATCCATTTATATAAAAAGTTTTCTAAAAATCTAAATATTATATGAAATTAAAATTGTATATAATTACGCAAATGGAATAAAAACACAATTAGTTTATCCGGGATCCCCCGCATAGAGCGATATTTCGTCAGAGCTATTGTTTTTCCCCGAGTCGGAGATTCGATCGCGACACAATGTAGTGCAATGTACACACTCTTGGTAACTCATTAAGTATCTCGCTTTCTCTCTCTCTCTCTCTCTCTCTCTCTCTCTCTCTCTCTCTCTCTCTCTCTCTCTCTCTCTCTCTCTCTCTCTCTCCCTCTCTCTCTTACTCTACACGATCTATTCACATTGATGGTCATTCATTATCACGTAATGATTTTTCTCGTGTGTCTAGGGTAGGGATTCGTCACGCTACAGGTTGCGATGCTCGGTAAATCAATGGGAGAAACGACACGTAAAAAGATTTTTTTTTTTCCATATCACATGAAAATCATGAATTACAAATATGGAATGGAAAAATCTGTTTACCCTATTTCAGAAATAATTTCCGAATGGAAATTTCGAACTTCTTTTGAAGGAAATCGAAAGAAAAAACAAATAAAATTGACAATTTCGATACACGTCATTTTCGAATGGAAATTTCGAGCTTTTTTTAAAGGAAATTGAAACAAAAAACAAATAAAATTGACAATTTCGATACACGTCATTTTCGAATGGAAATTTCGAGCTTTTTTTAAAAGAAATTGAAATAAAAAACAAATAAAATTTCGAGGTTTTTATGAAACGAAATTGAAACAAAAAACAAATCAAATTAACAATTTCGATACACGTCATTTTCGAATGGAAATTTCAAGCTTTTTCGAAAGGGAATTGAAGCAAAAAACAAATAAAATTGAAAATTTCGATACACGTCAATTTCGAATGGAAATTTCGAGGTTTTTATGAAACGAAATTGCAATAAAAAACAAATCAAATTAACAATTTCAATACACGTCATTTTCGAATGGAAATTTCGAGCTTTTTCGAAAGGAAATTGAAACAAAAATCAAATAAAATTCCAGTTTTGAGACTTTCACGACCATTATTGTTACAATAGTTTATGGCTTCCGGATGGATACTGTGTAGAGTTTCAGCATATTGTCGACGTTTCGCAAACGTTACAGTTTGCATCATCAGGAGTGAGAGCTCCGATACTTCATCAATCAAATAAATTGCATTTGATGAAATCAAATTAAATTGAAAATTTCGATACACGCTATTTTTCTATTGTCACACTCGAGCCAGAATGTCGAAGGGAGAGGGTGGGGACAAAAATATCGC
>OZ022422.1:8662485-8836868 GCA_963989365.1 Rhimphoctona megacephalus | reverse complement strand
AAGAGGGAAGGGCGAATCGAGAGGCTCGTTCCCACGATCTCATGAATGAACTCGCGTGGCCAGCGGATCTAGCGAGTGGAGGGGATCGCAAAAGAGAGAAAGATGTAAAGCGCGGAGGGCAGGGAGAAAGGGAGGAAGGGAGGGAAGAGGTAAAGGGACAGGAGGAAGGGGTTAAAAACGAAGCGAGAGAATAAGAGGTGAGCGCGCCGGAAAGGTAACGCTACATCGAACCACTATTATACCCTCGAGGGATGACCAGCCGTGTACGAGCAAGAGAGAAACAAAAGGATTAAAAAAAAAAATGTTCATCGCGAATTAAAACGATAGTTCGTTTTGTTTGGTTATTATTTTTGAAGCAACGGTTCCGAAATCTTGGGATCAAGCTAAAAATTAGTGGCGCTATTTTTTAACTCTTTTTTTTGGAGTAAGCCGAGGCGTTGAAAATACGAGTAGGCGTTTATAATGGCGACTTTAATTGATTAAATGTACTTTACCGAGCGTGCGTTCCGATCCTCTTGAATTTCTAAATTAATTGCCAAATAAATCAACCCGCTTCGTCCTCGATTTAACTTAATGACCTGATTTCTTTGAAGAATTCATTTTCTCATTACGCTTTATGATCTTGTTGTTATTAGGCTATGCCTCATTACGAAATACACGGTCGTTTGTTTGATTATCGATAATCAGAACTCCCACAAATGAGCAACGAAAGTAAGGCATTTTTCTTCTCTCTCTCTCTCTCTCTCTCTCTCTCTCTCTCTCTCTCACTTTTTGTTTTTTTAATTGCACACATCGTACCTTCATCACTCATGGCTATCATACACTCGAGATACTTCGTGCCCCTGAGTTCGCGAAGAGGTCAATGAACCAAGGCGAAAATGTTTACGTGTATTTTATGAAAAATAACTATCGAATAAATAAAGCATGGGGTTTGTTATTATTTAATCAGTGCCAAAGAATCATCATCGCTCAAATTGACACTCGTCAAAACTGACACCCGATTAAAAAAAAAAAAAACTACATAAAACTCAAGATGAAAAATGACAAACTGTTATCCGGCCACTTTTCGGTTTCAGATATTATTAATTACGTAACAAAAATTATGACGCTTTTCATAAAACATTATTTCAAGGTATAACATAAAATAAAATGAAAAAAATTGTAATGAATCGAACTGAAATTTTGCAAAAAAAACCGGTCGAGAGACATTTTAGCGAAGGGCGAGCGCTCTCGATGATCGACAACCCGTGCGAGAAAAGAGCGTGAGAATAAAAAGCTGAAAAACAGGGTGAATAAGTATTTAAAGAAAATAAATGTAAAGAAAAAAATCTTGAGAAACCGAGTTTGGAAGAGAGAGAGAAAAAAAAGAGGGAGAGAATTGAAAGAATCGTACGATGGTTTCTGGTCCACCCGCATCCATTCGCTCCCTCCTACCTCCCTTTCTTTCTTTCTTTCTTTCTTTCTTTCTTTCTTTCTTTCTTTCTTTCTTACTCTCCTCTCCCTCTCGATCCCTGGCGTAGTGCTCGTTCATGAATGAAACCGTCGAGTGAATTGCCTGGTCGAGTCGCGTGGCGCCACGGTGACGTCACGCACAACCTGTTGCTGTACCTGTTCCTTCGACTCTACGCCATGTATTTCTCTCTTCATTTCTTCTCTATTTTTTACCCTCCCCCCTCCCTCCTTACCCTTTTTGTGGTGACGTTTATACGGTTTGTCCCAATGAGTGTTCAAAATTCAGTTTGTAGTCACGTAATATTGACAGAATCAGTCATAAGTACATTTACACTCAGAGTTTCATAAAACTTTTCGGAACTCAACGATTGCTTCGTTTTTTAATTCACCAGCGTGAATAAAAATTTCAGCAATTCCTTACTCAAAGTATTTTTCTATATAATCCAAACTCCAGATTTTACAAAATCTAAATTTCAACCTTTCTCAAGTATGAATTTACGAGATATTTAAATTAGCTTGCAATTTCCAAATTTCGTAAATTGCCACAATTTTTTTCAATTATTAAATTTCTTGCAGAGTTCGTACAAAAAAAAAGAAAAAAAAAAAAATACCGAATAATGAATGACCGAATTTGTAGCCTCGATCCGCAACTAAAATTTGGCCACTGCTTACGAGAGCAACACTGAGAGAAAAGACCATGGCACAGTCCCACAAACTAACATAGTAAAATGTGTTATAGTAAAATTAACTGTAATGTATTGACAGAAATATCAAAATAGCAAAAATCCCCTCCCGGAGGAAAAAAAAAACTCGGACAAGTACATTGGTGGTCCCTCGTTTTCCTATGATATCACGAAAAATCGTACAAAAGATCCAAAACTCCACTGAAAGCAATTTTAAAAAGTGTTTACCTATTTTTTCATTCCGAAATCACAATAAATTTTACCTTCAATTTGTTTCCACAGAAAAAAACAGTAGTTGAATCATTACAAAATTAGCGTAATGAAGATGAGAAAAATACTACTTATAATTGGTATGTAAGAAGTATTAATAGTCTAGAAAAAAAAGGTTACTGCCTAAGTTACGTGCAGCAGTAAAATTTATGATATAAATACTCGGACAAGTATTCCTTTGGTGATACAGAAGATATCAACATCGACGTACTAAGAATACTTAACAAAAATGTTAAATTATAAATATTATAAATTGTAAATGTTATAAAATTATGTTTAAATACATGTTAAGAGTACTTCTCCGGCCTATAACTTTTTTATTAAAATTGCTAATTCAAGTAAAAATCAAATTAGAGGTGGAGTCATGTGTTGTATTTCAGCGGCAGCAACTTACAAGAAAATCAATTCTTCTCCAAATTTCAGGATACCCTTGTATCATGCACAACATTTGACGTCGATTCATTCAGAATGAAATCCTGTTCGTAGTCGTCATAAATTACACTAAAATAAGCCTCAGACAGTTATGAAATTTCTCAAGATGCGATACAGTATAATATTGCCAGCAATGAAGCGTTATCATATTATAGTTAAGGTAAATACTGTACTGCATGCTAGTCAAATGAGTGTTAAAACTTCACAATGTTTTTATATCAAGTTTAATGCACTAATTATACATAGTGAAGGTGAATTCGTAAGATGACATGTCTAATTAACCTTGAAAAATATTAATATCGATACATTTGCGAAACCATTAACTAATTGTGGCAAATTTCCATTATGTCACATTTTCATTGGGACTTTTCAAAGAATAATCTGTATTTTTTAACCGATTTTAATGCACTACGTCGTATTTTGTTCCTCAAGAGATTCTCTACGAATTCACCATGTAGACTTTTTCGAAGTTTGTTTGTTTGGAAATTATAGCCATTTGTTTATGAAAGATTTTTTTCGCTAAATAAACAATTGGTTGCAACAGTAGAACGATTAAGCTTAGAAGAAATCTACGTGGTGAATTCGTAAAGGATCTCTTGAGGAACAAAATAAGACGTGGTACATTGCAATTGGTTAAAAATTACGGATTATTCTTTGATGAATTCCGATGAAAATGTGCCATCATGGAAATTTGCATTTATCAGTTGATGATTTCGCAAATCTATCGTTTTTAAAAATTTTCTACGTTAATAAGACACGCTGTGATATAAATCCGCTAACATTACGTTCAATTGTGTATTAAGCTTGGCATAAAACAATTGTGAAAATTTAGCACTCATTTGACTAGCATGCAGTACACTATATACCTTAACTTAACTATAATTGAAATGTTTATTTGAACATACGATCTGAATGGTGTGTATAACAATATTTTAGATAAAAAGTACTATTAGTCGTGATAAAAAGTTTAACAATACAAAATATGGTAAATACAAAACTATGAACAAGTTGCCATGTAGACAAAAATATGATCAACAGTAGCATATTTTCATTCTTTGATCGGACCATCGCAATTTTAATCACCTTTACACTATTTACATAGTAATTATATAGTAAATAAAACTATATTTTGGTGGATTACAGTAACGATAAAATATTTCTGTCACCTCAGGGAAACATACTGCACAGTTGAAATATAGTCAGAAATACAATATTTTTTTCTCAGTGAATTATCGTTGCACGACTACGATGAAAATTTCAATTAAATCAATCGCGGATTAAGTAATACGATAAATTAATTATTTTGTTAAGCAGCGATCGAGAGTCATACCATCGCGTTATTTCACAATCGTTCTTTCTAAAGCTTGGACAGTTTAACGACGAAAAAAAGGAGCGTATCAATGTGGACTCGAGTAAATTAAACTAATTAAGTAACGAGCATATTATTCGGTATACAAAGTGAACATAATACAAAAAGCTATGAAACGAACCGGATAGAAAACGAGACTCGGTCCCTCTCTCTGCGCGATGATTCATAATAGTTTTTAGCTTGTTTCGTTAGTCTTCTTCTTCTTCTTTTTCTTCTTCATTTTATTTAAAATTATCTGTATACGATCATTGCGAATAATTCTAGGGCGAAAGTGCGCCAGGCAATTGTTTACTTTGCGAAACGTCTTGTGAATGGCGTAAAATGGTGTGTTCTCACTTGTGTGTATGGGAGTTGGGTATTGCATGAAAAACGTATGATATAGTGCGGTTTATAAGATAGGGTCGGGGGGCGGGCGCGAGAGGAAGAAGATGATGAAACGTGGGCACAAGCGTACATTACAAATGTATGTATACAAGTTTTGAATTACATACAATTTAACCGGACTGAATTGTTGCGATTTTATGAATGAAATCGCATTAATTAAAAAGGATGTTTTATGCTTCTCAATTTATATATTCTTTGTTCATTTTGTTGCATCTATCTCGTTGAATCTTTTTTTCATTCTGCGTTTTTTTCTTTAGCTCTCCCGCGTGTGTTTTTGCTCTTCCTTTGCACAATAATCTGCGAGCTCGGCCGGGTATAACGAGGTCGATGTGGCAAGTATGTATATTAATGCTCGAAGAAAAAGAGAGAGAAAAAAAAAGAAAAAGAAATTGTGCAATTTCGTGGCTCAAATAAGGCAAGGGACTCTCAAAAGTTTGAGGCTTTGATGTGCGTGAGCGAAAAGTTGAAAAGTCCTGAATATCTCGGAAGAAAAATTGCGTGTTTTTAAGTCGAAAACAATTTTTTAGTAAACTACTTCATCGGCCGAGAGATCGTGAGGATCGAGTCTTTCGACTGGTGGCGCTATCGAACGGTGAAACTTGAAAACCGTGCGATTATCAAGGGGGTAAATTACCGACCGATGAGAACGTTACTCAGTTTCGTAATATTTTTACCTTGGGCTCGTTGATTTTTCTCGGTCGATATTTCAGGGATTGTTGCATCGATGATCGTTTCAAATATATCCTATTTTTTTTTTCTTTTTTTTTTCTTTTAAAAATATCAACGAAAGTGGGAGAAAGGGAGAAAGAGAGACACGAGAGTCCCCTCAAAAGCGAGTTGAAAACAGCTTTCCTATGCTCTCTCCCGTCTTACTGGTCCTATCTCGTTGTTCCTCAAATAACTCCGAGCTCCTCGACGCTTCATGAATGATTCACAAGCGCAGAGAGCTCAGCGAACACGCCAGAGCAAAAGAGATGAAAAATATGATTTTCAAACGGAGAGAGAACTCTGTGGCACTCGTTGTTCGAAGAATATATCATCGCCGAATGTGAATACCGAGATCCAGATCATACCGAGCGTATAAAATCCAAGCATATATCTATATATATATATATATATATATGATATAAATATATATTTGATAACGAATTTATTTACGATAAGAGAAAATGTCTGCGACGATTGAATACTTTTATCGACAGTGTGATATTCGCATCAAAGTATGACTAAAGTTTCAAGAAACACTATCGCATTTTCAAGTAGAACATGAGCTTCGTGAAAACTTTAAACACACGAAAAAGTTTCATCATTTATTTCGATATTTGACGTTTACTTATGTGGAACGTTTTAAACTCTTCCCTGGATGGTTCATTGGGAGAAAAAATAAAATAAAACCACAGCTTTTCTCTCTAGGGTTTGAAAAACATTCTGACAATATTACTACGCGCCATCCTATATACTTTAATGAGATTCCGCGTGAGAAAGGAAGGGGGAAAAAAAAACGTAAAAAGAAAAACACCCGAAGGCGTCTGTCGTCGTTGCCGACCGAAAACAGACGAGGGCATCTGGCGTTGTGTTTTAGAAACAGTATGATTTACGAGGGACTTTTGTAGAGAACCCACCGATCTGTGTATTCAAATTGTGCTTCGAAAGATCAATTTTTTAACTGCAAAAAACCCAAAAACACGAAACTAAGAAACAAAAAAAGAAAAGCATAAAGTCAAAATCATAAATCGTCAACATTGAAGCTAATTTTTTGTATCGCTTGGTAAAATCGCTGCTTCACACTAATCTAATGAGTGCTCAAATTTCACAATAGATTTTTGCAAAGTTTAATGCACTGTTTAAACAAATTGAAGGTGGATTGGTATTACAGCGTGTCTTGTTAACCTAGAAAAATAACAATAACGATAGATCTGCGAAATCGTCAATTGATAAATGCAAAATTCGACGATGTCATATTTATGTCGATAGTTTTCAAATAATAATCCGTATTTTTTAAGCGATTTCAATGCACCACGTCATACTTTGTTCCTGAAGAGATCCCTTATAAATTCACCACGTAGATTTTTTTCTTAGCTTAATCGTTTGATTGTTGCAGCCAGCAATTGTTCAATCGATAATAAAAAAAAAGTTCTATAAACAAATTAGTATAATTTAGAAGAAAAGGAGCTTAACAAAAAATCTACACAGTGCATTAGTAGAGAATCTCTTGAGGAACAAAATAAGCCGTGGTGTATTAATATTGGTTCAAAAATATGGATTATTTTTTCAAAAATTTCGATGAAAATATACCATCAGAAAAATTTGCAATTATTAGTTGATGGATTTCGTCAATCGATCGTTATTCATGCTTTTCTAGATTAATAAGGATATTTTTTAATACAAATCCAGTCAATTCAATTCATTCAATTAAAATAATAATATGCAAATAAAATTATAATATAAAATAAAATAAAATAAAATAAAAAAATTTAAAAAAAAAAATTTTTTTTAAATAATAATATAAAATAAAATAATAAAATTCAAATAAAATAAATTAAAGAAGTTCATTCAATTAGTGCATTAAAACTTTGCATAAAACTACGATAAAAATTTAGCACTCATTTGACTGGTGTGAAGCAACCAATTTACCTTAATCGAAGTATCCATGAAAAGAAATAGCAGAAAAAGAATAATAAATTTTATACATTTTGTCGCAAAATTAGTAAATCTCTCGATATCAAATTCGATTTCAACATAAATTCGAGGCAAATTATTTAGTTAGAGTTTTCATAGAAATTTCACGCGCTCTATGGACAAAAATCGTATATTTCTGTCTCGCGGATCGAATTTATTGGCATTTATGTCATTATCCGAGTACTTTTAACGATTATTTTTTTGTTTTATTTTATCGTTGAACATTTTTAGTTGCAAAAAAGATCTAAATGCAGATACGTTATACGTGAAATGTATGAGTACAAAGATATTGAGGTGCATTTATATATTTATTATTCATTGAAAACAATGATTTAGAGTTCGGAACGAGGCAGGAGTTTGTGTAGCCAAATTGGTGCAGTAATGTTTGAATTTTTTTGAAATTGTTGACTTGGGACTGTAGTTTCATGTAGTTTCTTTTTCTCCTATCATTCTCGCACTCTAAATATACATATACATGTATAAAACAGTGAAATATAGATACATGTGTAAGGGAGAACTTGAGCTATGTGGATTGGGAGTTTGTGCATACACGAAGAGAGGAATGATAAACCGCGAAAGTGCCTGAGAGGTTAGTTGGGATAAAAAAGATCGTGAGAATTTGTGCCTTTTTTTTGTTTTTTCTTTCTATTTTTTTTTTTTCTCACAAAGTTTGAGGTCCAGTCAGAATCCAATGAGTTTAGGTTAAAAGCAACCATTTTACCACTCGAAAAGAATATTTTTTTGTCAGATCTTCGAGCGGTGCTCTCGTACATATGTATGTGAATATAGAACGTATCGAAGCGAGCGATTTTGAGCCTTTTCCTGCGACGAGGACCAAGTGGCGGTGCATACAAACTCTCACACATGCATCATGAGATGAGAACAACCCCACGTACAGCTGCGGTTACACATTTCACGCAATGTGCCGGCCACCTTGCTGCTTCTGCTTTTAACTGCATATATATACACACAAAACCCACTCGCTCTGCTTCTCTCTCTCTCTCTCTCTCTTCCCCCCCCCCCTCCCTCCCTCCCTCGAATTCTCTCTCGTTGTCTCTACTCTTTTTCGAATGAGATCCCGACAGTGCCACAGAGGAGCAAAGAGGAGCAAGAGGACAAGACACTGTCGAGACTTCATCCCATTCTTCTTCACTCTTTTCACTCTTATTATTATTTTTTCTTGTTGTTTTTTTTTCTTTTTCCCCCAAAGATCGAGAATATCGTCTCACGGCTATGATCGCGACACAATAGCAATGAAAAAAGACATTGAATCGTTTTCTCGTCGGTTCGTTTGTACAGTTCGAAATATTTCGCACTCCAAACTCAAGTATCATGGGAAATTTACCTCCCAAACCAACAGAGAATCATTTAAATGATCTTAAATTTTATTTCGGATCAATTTATTCGAAGCAATTAATTCGATTGGAAAAATCGAATAAAAATGGGAGTCGAGGTCAAGAATATTTGATGAGAATGTATTTATTTTGAAAAATCAATGAACAAACATCATTTCAGACACATTGTAAATCTTTGAGCAGACTTCAACACGTGCCCCGAAGCTAAAGAATTGCCGTATAAAGTGTTCCGTAGAAAAACATACGGATTGTAGAAAGGTTCACGAGGGAACATCGATAAAAAGTGGTAAGTAGAAATAAAATTCTCTCGGTTGACAGGCCATGGCACACCGATCCTTTGGAGCCTCTGTTACGCGTTGCCCTTCGTAATAAACCCAGGGCACGTAAGAGACAAAGAGAGAAAGACAGGGACAGTAAAGTCGTCTTAAGACGAGAATTCTGTGCGTGCGCGTTCATCCGGTACTCGTTTGCTTGGAATAAATTCTACACTCTTTCTATATATGTATATTTTAATACATATATATATATATATATATATATATATATATATATATATATTTATTTATTTATGTTTGACTTTTCTTGCTTCTGTCATTGCTTACACACACACACACACATATATATATATACATATATATATATATCGATTAGAGAGGAAAAGGAATCGAAGAAATCGCTTCTTGGAATAACAAAACAAAATGTTAGCGTCGATCCGATGTACTCGAGGTGTGGTTAACCGACGGGGTCATTGTCGAGTCCCCCATCGATGCCTCTTAAAAACAAGAAACATCCATCACAGAGAAAATGAAAGAGAGAGAGAGAGAGAGAAAGAGAGTGAGAAATAACAGAAAGAAATGTACTACAGTAATTGATTTTTGTTCAAATTAATCAAATAAGTCAAATTTTTGAAAACTGTGTGTCTCTCCAACTCTATGAATATTACAGCAGTGTGTGTGTGTATGTGAGTTTTTTTTTTCAACTCTGAAAGAAAAAAAATATGGCTACATTTGCTGGAACGGAGAGAAATCGTACGATTGAAAATCGTTAAAATCAGAGTTGTTTTTTTTTTTTTTTTTTAAGGGAATAAAAGTACATTTTTAGGTTTTTTTAGCTATAAAAATCCAAAGGATAGAGAAAAGAGTCTACGTACGATTTACTTGGAGACTCGGACAACGTGAAAGACATTAATCGCTGCGTAAAGTAGGGAAAAGCAAGAACGAAGACAACGACAACGAAAGAAAGAAAGGAAAACAAAAAAAAACAAAAAACATTGGACGTTCGTGTTAGAAACAAATTTGTTTTGGCCTACGTCAATGTCCTACTATTCGTCTCGAACAATGGAAAATTTACATAAAACATTGGCTGGCTACTAGCGTTTAACCGTGTGCAGCGTTAAAGTATCGCTGTCATCGTAAGAGGTGCGCTTGGGGACGGGCTATCGTCGAGGATCGCGTAACAATTGCCATCGTCCATACAACGTGTGTGTATATGATCTGTATACAGGATGATTCAGGGCACGGGATGATGCAAGAAAAGAAAAGAAAAAAAAAAATGATTGGGAATTTTTTACGTGACGTTTCGAGAATACAAATATTGCGCAATGTAGTACCTTCGTTTTTATATAATATCTTATCAATTAGCGGATTTTCAAGACACGTTTTTCAACGTTGAAATAAATACGTGTTGTAAGACCAAAGAAAACGAGAACAAAAAAAAATAAAAATTGACGAGGAAACACGTGTGACAATAAAATCAATATTTTTCATATCTTGGATATTTAATTCGTTTCTTATCGCTCTAAACAAACGTTGACGAATGAATTATTTTATGCATTTTTCTTCTCGCGTAAAATAAGTGTAAAATAAGATTGTGAATTACCCTGTAATTAGGACGTACATAAACGCACATAAATATCTACGTTGGAGATATATATATATATATATAATTGAATAATTCAATAGAGCCGGGTAGAAACAGCAGTCGAAGCTGCTTCTGCATTTATCGGTTTTACGGAAACTATAAGCGTCTCGTTCGGATTACGAACTTGATTTGTGATATATATAGTTGCAGCAAAGTAAGAAGATCTTTTTCCGCTTCTTTCTATCGTTCTCGATATTATTTTTATTCGCATAAATTTATTTACTAAATGCGACTTCGTCCACGTTCAATTAAATAAATGACTCCGATTGCAAAAAAGCGGTTACTATTTCAATAAAAATATATTGGCCGAGCGCTTTTTATCGTAATTCTTGCGAATTCGTTTTAGATTTTTTTCAATTTTTTGGCAAGAAAAAAAACGGATATAGTTTGATTTAAAAATTTCAATGTATTTCGTCATTAAAAATGTTTTAAGTCGTTAAAAAATATCGAGAATAGAAATAAGCGGCATTTTTTCAAAATGTAACAAATCTTTTGGCAAAAATAAAAAAGAAAGTGATTTTTTTTTCAAAAAATTGAGCAAGTTGCAGTCAAACAATGATTTTCTTTAAATTTATAAAATTCGAAATAAAAGCAACATTATAAAATCAAAAATCCTTCTGTTCTGGTTGTTTACGTGCGCTTGGTTGTTAACCTTTATTTGTAAAAGGTTTTATTTTTCACTTTTCATTGCTCTTTGGTTTCGTTCGTACAAACGTTCTGTGCGACGAAACTCGGCGAAACTTGCAAAATTACAGGCACGGCATAGCTCACGCAGTTTTGATATATAAATGTGTAAATATAGAGATATAAAAAAAAATAAAAAAATGAATTATATACGAGCACGCGTGTGGCATCGTGCGAGTGCGTTAAACTCTCGGTTTAACGTCTCTTTCTCTTACTCGACGTATAATAAATATATTTTAATATACATATACACATGTGTAACGAAAGGCAACCTTGAGATATGTAGCTTGAGAGAGAAAAAAAAGGCCGAAAAATTTTACGCGCGTCAGAGAGAAGCACGCAAATTTCAAAGATTTCAAAGATTCGAAAACGAAGGCAAAGCAAAGCAAAAAAAAAAGAGAGAAAAAGAAAAACGAACGATTTTGTGTCCTCGAATGGTGTTTTACTTCGTTCGACGTTTTGTCGCTGCGAAAAAAAGGCGAAGATGAATAAAAATAAAAAGATGAAGGGAGAGAGAAACGAAGATGAAAAGAATGGGGTTGGTTGCTAACGCCCGATCTTTTCGTACTCGGTAGAAAAGAAGGGAGAAACAGATTTTTGTTTCTTAGGCTGAAACGCGAAACACGCACCATACGGTTGTGGTGGTGCACGTAGTTGCGTCGCTCTTCGTCAAAAGACACAGACCGGATGTGGTTCTTTTCTTAACGTACACTGCTCGCGCCAACTTCAATCGAGCTTCGTACATATTACCATACGCGATGTATATATGTGATCCTTATTTTTGAAAAATAAATATCGACGAGTACACGTTTTGCAAATTGAATGGGGGGGGGGGGGGGAAACTAGTCTAAATAAAAAATAAATCAAACTCTTTAACTTTTTAAATGATACTATCGTAAATCGTAAATCGAATATTTTTTTGGGATTTCCTGAAGCACATCCATTTTCTTCTTGGATAAGAAAAGTCTTGAAATAAAAAACTAACGAACATATTAAGAGCGGAGATTTCGTGACGCCCTTCGATTCGCGTTGTTTCTACTCGCTCCTTTATTGCTGTGTTAAAGTGACACGTAACACGCACATGAGAGAAACCCACAGGATGTAGCCTCAACCCTTCCGTGACGCCGGGACAGCCCTCACGGAGTGTAGCTCGAGGGAGAGTAAAAAAAAAGAGATATACAGAAAAAAAAAAGAAAAGAGAGACAGGACACGATCATCAGAGTTCGTCGTCGTTCCCTTTCTCGTATCTCCTTACGATTAACGGTTATACTACGAGTCCAATGAGTGTGAGTGCATTTTGATGCTTCCAACATACATTTTTATTAATAGAACAATTTTCAACCGTCCAATAACAAAAAATAGCAAACTTTCTTGATCAAGAAAAAATCTCCTTTCGGAGATTTCTTCCCTTTTTCATTCCTTTTTCCTCATGTTTTTCAAGCAGTTTACTTTTTTCCAGGACGTAAAATAATTCTTCCAAAACGGAGCCAATTTCTCAAAAATCAAAACTCACACGGAAAGAAATATTTTGGAATATTTGTAAGAAATTCCGGCCAAAATTGCCGTTTTTTTCAATTATGTGCGTGTCATTGTCAGGCACAATAAAACATGTCAATAGTATGTATAAATGTCACCAAAAAGCCGAATGAAAATCAATGGTAATTAAAATCAATAATAATAATAATAATAATAATAATAAATATTATTATAATTATAATACTAATAAGCTAATGAATTAAAGATTATTCATCAATTGATAATCCATTCATCAAACAAATGATTTATTTATTGAATAAAGAAATCATCAATGAGATCAAACGTTTTGAATTTTCTTTAGTTCGTCTTCAAATCAGGACTTAAAATGAAATAAATGTATGTGTCAGGACACGGCTGCGATGGGAGGAATTATGTTGGATTGGCAATTTGAAGTTGAAGGAGAAAACCACTCAATTTGCTGCTTCTTTTCATCCCAAGAATTTTTTTTTCTTTTTTAATATAAAAAAAAAAATTGTCAAAGTTTAAAGATCGTGTCATGTCACATGACACATCGGAATAAAAATAATAAAAGTAGACGACAGCAGGCTCTAGCCTGGTCATCTTGTGCAATAACAAATGGACGAAGTTTGAATAAAAAATACCAAACAGCACGATAAAAATGGCCTTGCACCGTATTAAAATTTCTAATCCATCTGAGATTTAGTCGCGGTGCAGCCATTAATAATTCGTTTACGGCGAGTTAAAAAGTAGCAATTTTGTTTGTAATGAGACTCTTAACAGTGCTTATTCCGAAATTTGACTGTGCGGTGTTACAAAAATTCATAGGCTTATGTTAAATACTCCAATACTCATTGGAATTTTTAATTTTTTTTTCTGTCGACAAATCGTTCCAAAAAAAACTCTTTCGCATCCAACTTGTGGTGCAGAGCACGGTAATTTTTGTGATATTTTTCTCTCCGTGCAAGAATGAACGAAATTTCATTGAAAACTCCAGTATTTCGCAAAATCTAAGCCTAGGAGCTTCAAGATTTGTGATTGGTGGCTGGACAGTCAGTGCCTTTGAGTTTGACAGTTAAACACTAGATTGTCACGTAGAATCGGCGACCCACACAGCACGATCAAGCAGAAACGATGAAGATATAGTAGCTGCGAAAGAGTCTGGTTCTGTGACTCTGACTAATACGTGCATAAACACACAGTCCAGCACACACACACACACACACATATATATATATATATATATATATATATATATATATATACATATAAATCCATACACACATATATTTATATACAAACATATATATAATGTGAAGGAAAGAAGGGAAGGCGGGGGCGTTCAGTGGGGGGGCCTTAATGAGGATGCTGCTGATTATCCAATTCGTAAATTCTCGCTATATTTTGATCGTGCTCTCGAAGCCCGAGCTGGTTTACAGTTTATGTACTGGAGACGTACTATGTGCGACTATCATTATATATACGAGTATAGCTGACGAATAAAGAGCCTTAAATCACCGTGGTTACTTTTGGAAAGACATTGAATCATGCCCTTTTATTTCTAAGCATTCGTGATGTACATAAAATACATAAACGTATTTTTTTATATATCGAGATTAGTGAGAATAATGTGTGTGCGCGAGTTAGGCGACTGTCCTGTGTGCGTTTCGCTCGTTATAAAACACACCGCACTTACTAGTTACACACTCGACGCTCTCTCGTTCCAATCTTCCACGGTTATACGAGAATAAACGCGTGGTACTGTAACACAATGGGCCTGAATGAACGTACAGCTCTCAGTTTTCGTCTACAAGCGCGAGAGATATTATATACATGCGCCTTTTAACGTCTCGTTTACGCCAATCTTGACGATTTTAATGACCACACGCGCGGACTTTCGTTACGGAGGGAACGTATATATTCAATCTTCCGAGACAAGTTCCTCCTCGTGACTAATTTCCGGACTCCGTATGCACCTCGCGGTTCTTCCACGAGATTAACGAGCGCCTTGACAATGACGACTATATTTTCGTTTGGATTTTTTGGCAGCAGGAATCTCGGATGGGGAGATTTTTTCAATTTTCAAATGCATCTTCGAAGTCAAACTTTTTTCTTTTTTCTTTTTTTTTACGATTCAGGTCAATATGGCGATTTGAAATAATGAATTTAGTACTTCGATCAATGACGACTACATTTTCGTTTCGCTTTTTTGTGCAGCAGGAATCTGGGATGAGATTTTGTCAATTTTCAAACGCATCTTCGAAGTCAAACTTTTTTCTTTTTTCTTTTGTTTTTACGATTCAGGTCAATATGGCCATTTGAAATAATGAATTTAGTACTTCGATCAATGACGACTACATTTTCGTTTCGCTTTTTTGTGCAACGGGAATCTGGGATGAGATTTTTTCAATTTTCAAACGCATCTTCGAAGTCAGACTTTCTTTTTTTTAACGATTCAGGTCAATACGGCGATTCGAAATAAGAAATTGTGTATTTCGATGATACAACTTTTATGTCTATCAATAAATCACGCTGTTTGGAATAAATACGTATCAAAAATCAATTATTGAATTATTGATTGTCAATAAATTACCCGAATTACGATATATCGATAAATTATTATGTCTCGATTATATAAGAAACATTTTTGTTTGTTTTTTTTTTTTTTTTTATTATCAATAAGTAACTGTAATCTGTTATTGTTATAACACTTAGCAATTTAGATGATAGTTAACTGTTATTGACGTTATTCATGACGGCCATCCAGTGATGCCCAGCTCCTGCGTTTCGTGTCATTTTTAGTTTTGACTTTATTTTTTTTTTATTATTTTTTATTATTAATTATTTTTTATTTTTTAATTTAATATTAATTTAATTTAATATAATAATTTAATTTTTAACTTTTAATTTAATATTTATTATTTTTTGTTATTAGTTTATGCCAGGAATCGATTCCTGAGGTCTTTGGGCTTATACTTTTTGAGTCGTCTGGCTATAGTTTATTCATTTAGTAGTACCGATGCCAGTTGGTATATAAGAAACATGAATTTGTGATTCTAAAATGATTTATTGGAAATGATTCCAATAAATAATGTGACAAAATTTGATCGACTGCAGTAATTAGAACTTAAATAATTTATTTGAATTTTATTATCTACACGGAGAGAGTTTTATTCGAAAAATGACTATGTTTTTATTGTAGCGTCGGACTATATCGGCATAATGGGCAGTTTTGCTATGTTTATTGTATAAAATGGCCGGATAATTTACTATGTTGATTGTCAAATTCAACTAAATTATTTATATCACTTTTTCACATTGTTTACATCGATTACTCCCATTATGCCGATATAGTCCGACGGTACAATAAAAACATAGTAATTTTTTCAAATAAAAGTCTCTCCGTGTATGAAAGTTTTTTGTATATCTGATAAACAAATCTTTCGAACGTTTTTTCCACATTTTCATTTTGTCTTCGAATCGTAATTTCACGGTGACAGTAAAAAACGAGCAACTCGTGGACATTTTTGGTTAAAACTCAATCGCGAATCTTACAACGATTTCATCTTCACCTTCCTTTCCTAAATCTGAATATTCTAACCGCGAAGCATGCGTATTCTCAATTTTGGACGAGATTCAAGAGAGATCTAAATTTGGATATGAAAAATTATCGCTCCACCGGCAGTTTGGAGAGCGACAGAGACAGCAAACGCGTGTAACGAGCCCAACTGAACGTACGCCTTTCAATAAATAATGAAAAAAAAAAAATCTTTCATGAATACAAACATTTCAAAAACACTTTTTTTAATCCCGCAAACCAAACATTCACGATTTCAATCCACTAAATTTGAATTTTCTGAGTTTCTTTTTTAATAAAATATTTTGATGCATTAGTTGATAAAATTTGAATTCGTAATGGAAAGAATGGAATGTTGAATCGGTGGCTCAAAACTAGAAAGCTCATGAAAAAAAAAAAATCGTTAAATATTCTTTCAAAAATTGTTGTATCGATAAATAAAAAAAATTGTCAAAAAAAGTAGGCGAGTTATTCTGTAATTTTTTTTCATTTTCTTAAGGGACAACACCACCGTGACGGCTTCAAAAAATCGATTTTTCGAAAACCACTTTAAAAAATCTAAAATACTTTTAAGATTAAAATGCCGTTGTATCCAGGTCGAAAAAATAATTATTTTCGTAGATATTGAATATTTTGTGGAGCGGTGCAGCGGTCCGCGACGCTCGGGGTCCCGCGCAGCTGGGCGCTGGTGACGGCGATTCTAAAACGTTTCTGGGCATATCGAATAGCGATCCATACGACGGTTTCGAGATAAAAAAAAAAGAGTGCATCGATCATGTCCAAAAACGTATGGAGACGCGCCTCCGCGAAATCGTGAAAAAAAAAAAGGATTGTCTGGCAGAGGAAAGCTCACCGGAAAATTGATTGACGAGTTGAGCACATATTACGGCTTGGCTATTCGGAGGAACAGCGATGATGTTGACAAAATGAGGAAGGCAATTTGGGCAACTATCAAACATAAAATGTCCACAGACAGTGAACCACAACATGACGATTGCCCGGAAGGAGCCGAGTCGTGGTGTTCGTGGCAGCGCGCGGTCGCAAATGGTGATATTTCTAAATAACGCCATAAACCGCCTCTTCCTCAGGAAATATTGGAGGCAATTCAGCCAATCTTCGAAAATTTGAGCAGGGACGATTTGCTGCAGCGTTGTTTGGGCGGCTATACGCAAAAGAATAACGAAAGCTACAATAAATCAGTTTGGGCAATAGCCCCCAAGTGCCAGTCCGGAAACAAAAAAATCATTGATATTGCAACTGATATCGCGGTATTAGTGTTCAATGATGGCCTGAGAAGTCTCATGAAAGTACTGGAGACGTTGGGGATAACCATCGGCCCAAATTGTTTCAACTTTTGCGTTGAGACCGACGCAGCGCGGATCCAGCTCGCGGAGCGCTCGCTCACAGACGCTGCAAAAGAAGCGAGAAAAGCCTTAACAAGGTCGAGGAAAGAATCAGGAGACAACGATTTGCTTCTTGAAGGCCAGCTATATGGTGCCGGCATCGCTGATTGAAGGTAAATAATTTTTTTTTCAATTTATAACATAAATTAATAAACCTAAAACTTTGAACGCGTTTTTCTCAAAACCACTTTTTTGAGTGCGGCACGCAGCAGAACTCGAGCAATTTTTATCCGATCGACTTGAAATTTTTACTGTATCAATAAAAGTAGATTATCTAGAGAAGTACATAGGATTTTTTCGATATCTCAATAATTATAAAATTTATAGCCTATTTTCGACGAGAAATTTTGCTCAAAAATCATTCTTTAATTTCAAATTTATTATATAATTTCAAAGGCCGAAATTTTGGTGTTTTTCGTGAATTTTTTTTAACAGGGAACGAATAATCAGAATTTGTTTAAACTTGGAGGATATTTTATACATGATTTGAAGTACACTTTGTAATTTTTTCAAGTCATTTCCGCCGGAAATAGTGGAGTTAAAAGCTGCTTTTAACAGCTTTAAAAAGAATATTCTATTAATTATGCGGTCCTGTTGAAGGCAAAAACAATAGTATCAACTGCATATATATTTGATTTATGTAAGTCGACAAATGATTTGAGTACGTATACGATAATATGAACTTCTTAAATTATCTCGCTAAGGAGATTTTTATTTTGTATAATTCATTGTACGTTTGATTCAAAGCTCAGATTTGTTCTACCGATTACGGATACTTTGCTTATGATAAAACATTGTACAGTATTGATAAAGAGAAATATACCGAGAACAAAATCTGATTACGAAAGAAAAAATGATGTCATTGAATTCAATACATCTTTCAATATTTTATATAATGGTAACGATCGTACATTTCGGTGGCACTATTGAATCACAGATTTCATTCAATCAATGCTGATTTTCTTTGATTCAATTAAATTTTTTTTTCTCAGTGTAGGAGAGAAAAATTTTGGGAGAGTTGAGGAATGATAGAGTCTCTCTCTTGGTTGAAATTTCCTTGGTAGAGTTTGATCAGGTAGAGATTTGCCTGATAAAGTTAATTTTTGATAGAGTTGTCGTTATGCCGCCTGCCTGTGTCATTATAATGCTTCCTCTTAAGGGTATGTGGGTCAGTCGTTATCTCGCCATCGTGAGTGCGAGAGAGATAGTTGCAAATTTCGAGAGTGAAATTCTTCGACACGGTTTGACCGATTACAAACAGGCTCTGTCAGCCCATTTTAGCCATCGTCCTGCGTGGGCTGACGGAGCTTTTTTGTAATCGGTCAAACCATATCGAAGAATTTCAACTTCGAAAATTCGAGGTGAGGTTAGGTGACTGATTCATCCTCTTAATACATCACATACACGTTTATGCATGTATTTTTTTAGGTTAGGACTTTCATCATTACTTTTCACGTTATATATTAATACTATTTCACTATGTGCTTATCGCTCTTAAAGGTTCATTTAATTCAATTTTTTGATATTTTGTTTTCGTATGAGTATATTGAACACATCACTTTTAGTACACATCACACGCTCTATAACCACGTGGTGATTTGTTAGGTTAGATTTTTTCTTCAGGAAGCGGGGGCGGGTTGAAATTCCAAACTTTAAAAATCAGAACGCTCAAAATTCCGAATTTATTTATCTAGAACACAATACTCCTGGAAATTTATAATTTCAAAATTTTGTAAACAGAATTATTGTATAACCGAAAATAAAAGTCCACTACGAAATTAAATGAGAATAATCATGGATCCGACCGATAAAACGTCAACATGAAAACATAGCACGTAAAACGCATCAACTTCTCATAATCGGAGAGTCCATAGTTCCGAAAAAATGTAGAGTTATATATTCAAGATCCTGAATGGCGAAAGTTTCTACAGAGAAAAGTTCCGAAAATAGAAATATCCGATAGGTGTAAACATCCTGATATTATATGTTTACAATAGAATGTGAAAGATGATCAATACTCAGAAAAAATTCTACCGAGAAAGATAAAATTCCGAAAGAATAGCACTCTGAAAGATCAAAACTCCGAAAAAATTTTCCTCGAAGATCGAAACTCCAAAAATCCATGCGATACAACAGTGGTGCTGCCATCTAAACGCGTCAGGCTTACATGCTATCTGCTTTATGTATGAATTTTCGGAGTTTTGATCGTTCTGAACGTTCTATATCGGAATCTTACACTACCTAAACTTCAGTTTTCGCAAACTAAATGATCGAAAATATGATTTTTGGATTCCAAAACTTTCGGGAACCTGACGAATCTCTTATTAGCTTTTATTATATTTAAACTTTCTGATATAGTTCGTTTTCTAGAATAAAAATTTCGGTAATTTGTGGCATGTTTAATATTACATATTCAAAGTTTTGTGACTCGAATTACTGGTCATTCAAATAAAGCGTTGATCTCAATCATACGATTTCTGAAAATTATCTCGTGTAAGAAATCACATTTGTATCCTTTTCCTATCGCTACTCGTACCGTTCTACATCATTTACAGTCAACTGTGTAGACTTTCGCTGGCATGATCCTTACGAAGCTTTCAGTTTCGGAGCATTAAAATTAGCAATTTTAAACCGTCGGAGAATTTAAAGTTCGGAATTTCAAACCGGCCCCCAGGAAGCATTAATAATTATAACGGGTACACGCAATTCAACGCTATATCCTTACTAGAATAGTTTAAATAAATGAAATCTCCAATTGTTGATGCCGGTTGTAATAAATTAAATAAATAAACACTCGATAAAACCGGGAGCAGTATTGACGCGCGAATTCAGAACTTTTGAGGTTAGAGACACACGTTTCGATGTTGTAGCCAGGGAGACCAGAGAGAAGGAGTGGATACAGCGTGCTTTAGAAATGTACACGGAATTCCAGCCTAAACGGGCGGCGCTGTGATCGGAAAGATCATAGCTATACGTATATTGAGATAAGACTGCGCAAGCGCGAAAGAACTGTCACTTTCTTCACGTGGACTAATTATTACCATAGTTACGATCTTTCCGACCCATGCGATACTGGTGGCAGAGCGAAGAACTAATTCAGGACGGGAGTTTGAGGACGCCCCCACCACTTATTTTCCTATGCTGTGTCCACTCCTTCTCTCTAGTCTCTCTGGTTGTAGCAATGATACGGAATTCATGAGACAGGCCTTACCGAAGCGTTATAGAGTAAATCTTAGGGAGGCGTTATTACAGTGAGTCGTACTAAGGTCCGATAGGGCAAACCTCGATTGGACATTATTAGAGTACGCCATACCAAGACCTGATTAGGGCATGTGATTAGGACTGTTTCAGGCCTAGCCGGATTTGCCAGTTACTATGGAAGGTCTGATTACGACCGGATCAGGGGTCCGATACTAGCGCAGCCAATTTTGCAACCTGATCGCGGGCTAATCCCGAAGAGGCAAATCCTAATAAATGTCTATGCGTGGCGTACTTTATACGTATTTTCACTCATATTTCATTACGTTTTTAAACCAAATACAATAATTCCAGCTTCTCCGTTTGAGAGTGCGGTTGTTGACATTTGTAGCTCTCCAAAAAATATCAAAAATTTTTATAAATTACAGGATTAAGCTGAAATTTTTGATTTTTGTTTACAGTGGTTATAACTTTTTTGAACAAAATCCAGGCTAATTTATGAACAAATGTGAAGAGCCCTGCTTATGCACCTAAAAAATACGGCCCCCCTCCTCCGCGAAAGGAATACTTTAATTACGTCGTGTGTTAAGACGAAAAAAATGCAAGATGAAGAGAAGCGGTTCAGTTGATTAAAAAAATGTCCTCATACGCGTTAAAAGCGTCGTGTCGGTTTCTAATAACACGAAATATCGCAAAGATCCCACGAGAGTCATCGCCCGATGAGACAAAAGTGAAAAGTGAAGACTCCGAAAGAGAAGCCTCTTTCTGTACACGTTTTGTCTCGAGGTGCAAAAGTTCGCACATTGGTTTCGTCTTTGACTTCATATTTCGAGCACATCGGGTCTGTTTGCGCTGAGTCAAACGCTACAATTACGGTTTTTTAGCTCGACGGTAGTTCATCATGATCTGGAGACGAAAAAAATAATTCATTCGTAAATGGTGCGTGGAAAGAAGCACGAAAATAAAAAAATTTCATTTTGTCTCTTATACAAAAATCATATTGCGGTGATAAGACAATAATTTCAGTGTCGACTCCGTTCTTTTTGTATATTTGAGTGTAAATTTGCTTAGTTTATAAATTTCGAAAAAGAGAGGCATAAATTTACGACGAAAAGGGCCGATTTTTACCCATTTTTTTCCTCGTATCTTGTGTGTTTTTGTGTATTCAGACGTTATTGATTAAATATCTTACGCAAAAAATAACACAAAGTTTTTCGTATTCTAACGAAATAACAAATTCAAAATGCCCGAATGGAATGCCTGCACGTAAAGAGAAGATAAGCGATAAAACACGCATCGAGTCACGATCTCGCTACAAGTTCATCGCTCGCGATATAATTTCCATCGATTTTTTTTTTCTTTTTTTTTTTTCAATACAATTCGTCAAATAAAACAAAATGTTTATAAAATATTACAAATTTTCATGCTCAGGCTTGCGTCGTTGGAATACAATAAAATTTCCTATTTTTAGCCCAACAATTTCATGCACATTTGGGCTTAAAACCAGTGTTTATTAAACTCTCAATACAATACCACAGTGCTTATATTTGGAACAAAATGATTCGAGTGATCTAAAAATAGTACGAACGTAATTAATTTGAAAAAAAAAAATCGAAATTGTAAATTCAATCGTTGAAAACAGAAAACAGAAGAGTCATTTGAATGAAAATCGTGTATTAAAATGAAGAAAAAAATTAGGAACGATCAGTGTCAAAAAAATGTTTTAATTGCCAAAAAAATACATAACATTTGGTTGAATAATATTGTTTGAAAAGTATTAACGGTCATGTCCTTCAATTTTTAGAAAAACAATCATTATTTTTCTACCGCACGTCAAAAAAATTATATTTTTCCATTATTGAGCACGAAAATACTAGAAATTAGCCGAAAAATGAAGTAAAAGTAGTAGCGATTAAAAAAAAAATTGATTATAAAAAAAACGTGAAGCATTTTCGCTACAATTCCAACGATACGAACTGCAAAAGGATCAATTTTCAATGGGTATAAAAACAAAAATATGAATATTTAGGACGAAAGGACTTACCTAGCGAGCTGTCAGGATCGGAGAGGTCCGAAAGGGACGGAACTTTTCTCATAGAGGTAAATCGTCCGGGAAGGGTTGGCACAAGGCCTTCCTCTTCCGCGTCTGAGGTCAATTCCTGCTTCATATATTTCGCCATCATCATCATCACACCTCCGCCACTGAGACTGCCACATCCACCCAATATACCGGAAGTGCTTCTGGCATCGCGCTAAAAGAAAACCCCAAACAATGTAATTAGCAATAATTAGCATAAAACAAAATAATAAAAAAAAAAAACAAAAAAATATTTGTTTCAATCAGCATCGAACGCGCGTTTCATGTCAATTTTTTTTATTAATAAACATAAAGAAAAGGAAATAAAAATTTCAGCATTTGCCAGACCGAGGATCATCCTAAGAAAAATGAAAAAAGTCATTCGTTTCAAAGTTCACGATCGCGTGCAAAAATGGCTAATTTCGTTACCCATTATTATCCCAATTATCGTGAAGATTCTTTCGCGAGTTCTTATCGATTTTTTTTTTTTTTTTTCATTTTTATTCTTTTGCCATGTCGAGCCAGACTCGATGAGATATGATTTATTTATTTATCGCGACACAACACGATTCGACGTATCTCCAAATTGGTGAATGACGAAAAAAGAAAATACCGTTCGTCTGTTTTTTGTTTGTTTTTTTTTTTCCAGTCGATCGCTACGTACGAATTAATCCCTCACGTATTTATGTGCATATATACGTCATTCGTTTCCTAACGTAATGTGAATCCTCGTCTCCTTCCATCTTAAAAATAAATAAATATATAGATAGATATATACACGTGTGTGCTTATACGAGTTTGTAACTGTGAGCAGTAGCATCGAGTTGTCTGAAAGAACAGACCGTTGAAGGAGATACCGAGTTGGTGATCGGTATCGAATGCAACATATACTTGCGGCTCAGCAGAAAACATGAATGAACCATAAACCTGCTGAATAAAGAAATAACAACAAAAATAGAAAGAGAGTAAGAGAAATAAGAAAAAAAGAATACGTGTCAGACACAATCGACGATTCCAAGTACAACGAACGTGAAAGAAAAAAAAAAGAGCGAATAAAAGAGAGGGCGAGAGGGGGGTGGGGGGAGGGAGGGGGGGGGGAGAAGAGGCTGTGAGGATTATACAGTAGTGGGTTACAAATGAGTAGAAATACTACGAAGTCCGAGAGAAGGGTGAGTTAGGGGATTGGATTTAATATCGCCACATCTTAAATGTTTTGGCGATCGTCTAAAGTGAATTTGCGAGGACTGAAGAGGCAGAAATAAATGGCGAAGAAGAGTATAGAGAAAAAAAGCGATATATATAATTTTTTTTTTCTTTCTTTTTTTCACGAGAACTACTGAGAACTCGAGATAAATCGACACTGCGGTTTCAGCCCGAGACTAAGCGTGAAAAAAAGTCTTCAAAAGGAGTAAACGTGGAGGTAGACAAAGAAGACATCTTTTCAGACCCTCCGAAAGCAACAAAAAAAAAAAAAAATACGCAAGGGCGTGAGCGCGCATTTTTTTTTACCGCAATACCGACATTTCCGTTGTTAGAAGGTGTCGCGTCAAAATTTTAAGAATTTTGAAAAAGTTTCTCCATATATTTTGTCATATTCTGGACATCGGAAAACTTTTTGAATAAATATTTAAAAAAGCAGTCTTGTTTATTGACTGCACCGTCGATCTCGATAATGTCAGACTCGAGCGCAAACATTAAGCAAGACATTTGTGAGTTTAAGTTTTTTTCGTAACCGAAGTTTCATCAAAATTCGGATCTGCGATTGACGATCTGCGAGGGACCGAAAGTAATTAATTTTCAGCATCCCCATTGCAAAATTTCGGTACAATTACTTCGAGAGATTTTTTTTTTCCCAAACAAATTGAAAAAATTTTGCATACAAATGTTTACATTTGTTGCATATTTTATTATTATCACGAAAAGGAAACGAAATGAACGAACTTCCATCGCCGTTGGAAAATTTCAGGGTGATTATTTTGATAGGATTTTTGTTTCGCGAGTTGGTAAACAAAGTTGAAACAAATTGTAACATTTATTCGAATCTGTTTATTTTATCGTCACAATTGGTCAATGTTTTACATAATTTAACGAGTTTTCACGTCTCAAGTTCATGGCGACTTGTTCGACGACTTCAACGACTCGCGATAGTCGTTCTCGTCGAATGACTTGTACGTTTATCCGTCGTCGAGACACGAAGAAGTGGTCGGGGACAAGAAATCAAGAGACCGAAAGAGAGAGAGAGAGAGGGGAGGGAGAGAAAGAGGGGGAGGGGGGGGGAGAGAGAGAGAGAGAGAGAGAGAGAGAGAGAGAGAGAGAGAGAGAGAGAGAGAGAAAGCGGGAACGAGGAACATCGAGAAGAGAAGGTGGACCGAAGGTTGTTGGTAGTGGTGGCGTGGAGTAGAGTTGGCAAGAGAAATGAATGGGTCGTTGCGCGGCGAGGGGTGGGGCGGGGAGGGGAAGGGTTGGGGGAGGGAGGACGAAAAAGGACGGAGGAAGAGACGCGACCGCTTGACCTTGATGCGGGTAGAGCGCAACTCTCTGAATGAACACGCTCGAGCCGACGCGGCCAAGTGACGCAACCCGAGAGCCCGAGTCTCGTTGCAGACGACGATGCACTGCCCTCCCTTTATCTCTACCGCTCGCGTATACGCCAGTCGATGCATCTTCAAGACAGGGCTTATTATGCGGTGGGGAATTAAAAGCGATACGAGTCACTTTCGTAGGACTTCAACAACTTCCATTCTTTTCCTCCTCCCTCACTACCTTAATTTATTAAAAAAAAAATAAAGTTATTTTATTTTACAACCAGAGGTCGGTGCATTATTTTTCCATTGATAAATTTCTTTCCAAGCTCTAATTTATTTTTCACGAGCTAAATTTTGACGTTCGACTAAAAAATTTCACTGTTTACCACCGAACAGCTTTGAAAACTTCAACTTTTTTGTGTTTTTCATTCAAAAAAAATAGTTATCCTTTAATTTAGAATCGAACGATGAGCTGTCAGGCCTTTTCCCGGGACCAAACATTATTTTTACTATATAATAGTAAACAAAAATTAAAAATAAAACATTATTTTTGTTAGTCAAAATATTGTTTAAATATGAAATTTTTAACAATTACTCAAAAGTAGAGCACACAATAACAGTATCAATGAATATATATATATATATATATAAATCAATTAATTTATAATTGTATCTGAGTTAAGAAATGAAGACCTTACATACGTCCAGAATTTTCAAAAAATCGATTTTTTTTTACAGATTATTATTCTCTATAGTTTTAGGCGTATTTCGGTGTATGTCGATTGTACAAATTCCCCATAGATCGAAAGTTATTATAGAAAACGTGACTGCCCAACGAGAGTCTGATGCGCGCAGGTAGATGTCTCGAGCGAAATGCACTTGAAACTTTAAATGCATTTTTCTCAAAACTACTTTTTCTGGCACGGTCTACATGATAACTCATACAGTTTTTAATATTTTTTGATGTTTTTTTTTTAAATTTTCGAAATTGTTTTCTCTCTAGTCTGTCGAGTCGGATTTTTGATGTTGTGATTAAAAAATTTTATAAACATAATTAAAGTGTGACATTTATGACACAAAATGCACACTTTTTTTTAAACTGCCGTAAATTGTCAAAATTTTTCGAATTTCAAAAATCCGGCTCGACAGACTATAACTACAACTTTATTTTACTAGAATTTTTTTACGTTTTGCAGATCCATCAGCATTTCAAGAAGAAATTATGCAGACCGTGGAGCAACTTTTTTTTCATAGTGCTTCGGGAAACGTGATTTTTTATGTTGTAATTTTTGAAAAAAAAAAAATGAAATAAATTTTTTTATAAAGTTTAAATACTAATAAACAATGTGTAAAAATTATTTTTATTAATTTCTATTGCTATCTCTTCTAAAAACAGTTTTTCTTTTAGCACGTTTTAGGCGCTGCTGGACGTATGTAAAGCGTGAACGTCCAAGAAGAAATATTTCAACATCGAGTTTGCCTTATCGCCAGACCATTTGGAATTTCACATCATCCGAGACTGTATACATAAATATACATTTAAATATAATCTACATTTGCACATAACGTTTTTTTTGTATCTATTTTTTTACGCTTTATTATTTTATTCATTTATTTATTTATTTACTATACATTTTATTGATAATAAATAATAAATAAGAACCGACAGCGATAGGTGCGCGGTCGGCGCGTGGCTTCGGCGATCGCCAAAGTTAAGCAGCCTCGGGCGAGGCCAATACTTGGTTGGGTGACTCTCCAAAGTTAAGTAGCCTCGGGCGAGGTCAATACTTGGTTGGGTGACCGTTTAGCCATGCACCGACTGGAGCATCAATCGTTGAGCGGGAGGCAGTTTTTCTGAGTTTCTGATGGTGCTAATCGATTGAAACTCAGTAAAAATATCGCCGCCTGTATCGGCCGAGTTTTCCACAGTTTCCCTTGGCCCTCGTGCAAATGCGATACAGTGGTGCATTAAGAAAGAGTAGCTGTGGGCAACACTCTCTTGGGAGGGGGGGAGGGGGGGGGGGGGTTTCTCATTAACATCGAAATTAGGAAATTGGAAATTAGTGAAGTGGGGAAAAAGTGGGGTTAAAGTGATGGGACGGGCTCGTAAAAATCCGCAAAGGTTTACGCAGGAACAATAAAAAATAAAAAAATAAAAAAAATAAAAAAAATAAAGAAATAAAAGTAATAAATAAAGATATATAATAAAAATAAAACGTATATAAAAAATTATATATAATAAAATAAATATTTAAATATTTATTTGTTATTTTAGATAGAAATTTGTAAAATTTGTATCTAGCATCAATAATATGTAAAATTTATATGCTATGGATATTTGAAAATAAGTATTTATAATGTATAATATCGGGAGCAAAATGTAAGAGCGGGAATAATATGATCGATCGTTTTGAGCGTCGGTGTTAATTAAATAGAGTCCTGAAGCGTTTCCTCGAACAACGATCGCACTGTTAAGACTAGAGAGAGAGAGAGAGAGAGAGATAGAAGAGAGGAGGTGAATATAGATTGAAAGAGTTTTGTCCTCCCCTCGTGGTTTCGGAGTAACGATTATTTCTATGTATGTATGTATGTATATATATAAATACGAACAGAGATAAGAGAGTATAATCTTTCTCTTTTCCTTTCCCTTAATTTCTTGCTCATTCCTTCTTCTTCTTTCTCAACCTCGACAACGAAACCTGCTGTCTTGGCGAGAGCATCGATTCTCACATTTTTTCTTTGGATCTTTCGCCCCGTCTCTTTTCTGTGCTTAACGCGATCGTTAATTTCTCACGCGGTAACTAATACGATAAGAAAAAAGGAAGCGGCAATGAAAAAAAAAAAAAAAAAAAAAAAAAACATTGTAGCACTGCGAATATTAAATAAATTTCTTACAAAGTTCGATCAATGTTGCGAGTTCATTAGGTTAAAATTTTTATCGGACTCGAGGCGAAACAATGTCGTAATTATGATTACAAGAAGGTTAGATTTGTGCAACAAGGCGCAAACTTTCCCGCGCTGTTATTCCGAAGTGATACTCTCATGATCGCGATAACCGATTTAGTTTTTTTCAGACTCATCGTACATCATTTCGTGTAATTGATCTTTCGTTATTTTTATTTAATCTTATAAAGTTATTTTTCTTCATTATTAATATTCTAGACTTTGTGACCTAGTCTCTTTAATGGATTAATCTTCGATAAATATTTATGTCGCGACTGCATAATTTTTATACTCAATTACCGATCTTTTGTAATAATAGGTTTTTAACGATCGCGGCGACACGACCGCAAATTTTATTTCGTTCGTATTTTCGTATCTACCAATCCTGAGAAATCCATGTTTAAAAAAAAATAAAGCGGAATATTTTTACTTCCTGAGGGCACACGAGAGAAAAATCTTAATATATTAACCCATCATTTTGTCGCGCATAATCGTATGAAAGAGAGAAAGAGAAAAAGAGAGAAAAAGATAGAGAGAGAGAGAGGGGGGGGGAGAGAGAGAGAGAGAGAGAGAGAGAGAGAGAGAGAGAGAGAGAGAGGGAGAGAGAGAGAGAGAGAGAGAGAGAGAGAGAGAGAGAGAGAGAGAGAGAGAGAGAGAGAGAGAGAGAGAGAGAGAGAGAGAGAGAGAGATTAGAGTTAAGATACAGAACTCTTTCGTTACGAGAAACTCCTCGAGCTTCTGGACAAATAATTACGAACGTGCAGGGGATCTCAAAATAATATGAAAATAATATGAAAATAAAATAAAACGATTCAAATACAATACAAATCCATATATGTGTTTATGTGAATCTGTATTCATAAATGTATTTGTAAACATCAAAAATAAATATCAAATTGGCGTTCTATCGTTCAATGCAGAAATATTTTCATCTTCTTTTCTCTCTCCCTTCTCACCATTCGTCATTCGTGTATATCTTATCGGTCAACAACACATGTGCTCTTCCCAACGATGCGTGGGTGACGTTCAGTCTAACTAGAATCATCTCTTTTCTGCATCTCCTCCTCCTCCTATTTTTCCCTCTGCTCTTTTGTCCTATCTCTTTTGTTTCTCTCGTTAACTCTTCGATACGATAATTAGTACAATCGATGCAAGAGCGTCGACAAAAATGAAAAAAAAAGAGCACGAAATACTAAACTGCAAGGAGTAACAATTGGCTGGATAAAGAATCCAATTATAAAAAAAAAAAGAGTACTCCATTTTTTCGAAGATTATTTTAACCAATTTTATAAATTCTATTACAATTTGAATTCACGCGCTCGTTTAATAAACATCAGTTAACGAGTTTCAGAATTTACGTAATACATTTACACACGTATGTTGGAGAACGTCAAAACTCTACTCCCATGTGCATTATCCACCTACTCGCTTGCAGGCATTTCGCGAAAGTTCGAAAATTAAATTATTATTCGTTGTATCCTCGGGAGAATAAATAACAAAAAAGAGGCGATGATTCCACGTGTGCCAAATTTGCGTACGGCTGGAAATCACAAATTATTATGAAAGCGTTATAAATAAAGTAAATAGAAGAATTAATCAAACATTTTCAAGACTTTCCGATTGTAAAAAAAAAAGTGTTCAAAATTGTAGAGTTTACGACATGTTTGACTGCGATTTGATATTGATAACAAAAAAAAATAAAAAATAAAAAATAAAAACAGCATTTGGGGAAAAATTTAGGGAAAATTACCACGAAATTAGTTAAATCGAAACCTTCAAAATATTATTAAATTGAATGCGTTTTCGACTTCCAATGAAATTTCGTATTTATTGAACGAAGTTTTTCTGGTTTTGGTGTCTCGGAACACATTTCGAATATAAATTTAAAAATTGTATTGGACAATATAAATTTTTTTAAAAATTTTGGCAAAATGTGAAAATAACATATTAAGGAGTTTCGGTACATGTGGCAAAATATAACCATTTACTTCAAATTTACACAGTATATTCTTTGACATATACTGAATGTGTCGTCCAAATTTTAAATCGATCGTCTACACCGTTTTTGTGAAATTAAATATGAAAAAACACTTTTTAACATGGTGAGATGCCTGCGGTTGTTGAGGAACGACAGTTTTACGAATGGAATACTGAGAAAAAATGTTAAAAACTAATTGAAAAACTGCTAAACCACTAAGTATACTATTGCGATTCGGGTATCCAAAAATTAAATAATTCGTCTACATGGTTTATTAATTATTCATTTATTCATCAACGAAAACGGTGAGTTTTCTCCCCATCGACCGAACGAACACGCTTTTTTTTTATTTGTTTTCGACGAAATATTGCTATGTGAAGTTGGCGCTTTGCTTGAAAACAATAGAATTGTACCGAAACCCTTTAAGAAGGGGTTTCGGTTATTCTATTTTCAAAACACACATATTTGTGATAATACAATTGATAATAAATGTATTATCGGTAATTTAATATAAAAATTATCAGTCGCATATAGATAAATCAATACCATGAAATTGGTACAGCTTTACGGTACGGTACTGCACACAGAAATGTGGCAACGTCGCAATTCTCCATCTTACTCTGTCCTCGGATTTCCTTTTCGTATTCATAACAACGAGCGCACACATATTCGTTTGTCACAACAAATTTCAGGTTAGGTAGCTGACGCTTCAAATGTGCGCGCGCATGCGCTTCGGCGCTGTACTAAACATCTGATTTCGGCGACGCTGCCGAATCGTCAGACCGTCGCGAAACCTCCCGGTACTTCGAGTATTTCGACACTTTAACACTTAATATCTTTTTAGATAAGTCGATAACCCTAAACTTTTTAAATATATTCTAAATCCTCATGACCGAAAGAACGTTACTCTAATTTGTGTTTAACATCTGTTGCGCGAGTGTAAAAATATTACTTGAGACACACGTTTTGAGGGTAACTCTTCCATAAAGCCCGTATTAAAAATCCTAACTTTAACCATTTTTATTTCTTTCTTATGTAGTCGATGACCTCGTCTGAAATTTTGCACACGTAAATATAGCTACTTTATCTGTAATATACTAAAAAATTATTTTTTTTTTGTCGCCAAAGCGTTCATGACCGAGGCCCCTTAAGAAGTGTGAAAATTGGACAATGGACCACCATGGACGAATAGATTTCATCACGTACAATTAATATAACATCGTAATACGTGAATTTGTGTATTCGTAATACCGATCTCTCAAACGGAAGTAAATGACGAGCATTTTTATACGAAGGGAGGAAACGAGAGTCGTTATGGAACGTTAAATAAACATATAAGTCGTTGTAACATTAAGCATAGTCAGAAATTTCTGCATGTACATATATGTAACACAATTGACGACACACGAGCACAAACACGTGTATTTTATAATAAAGTCTGTGAACTCGGGTTTGTGACAACGACAATTTCCAAGAGAATTATACAGTGAAGAAGCAAACGTATACGTAAAACATACAAGTACGTGGAACGAAGGTGAATTAAGTTGAATAATATTAGAGGGCAAGTTAGAAGCTTTTATCATAACGAGAGCGCCTCGTTGAACGCTATTTTACTACAATAAACACATATGTACATAAGGGTGATTAAAAAAAAAATCAACTTTTTTTTCTTTCTTAAAGTCTCAAGTGATTATGTCAATACTTCATGAAAAAAGTAATTCTCTCAGAATTTGGGCCTTCTAAAAAAATGTTTAGAGGTCGCACCAACGATGTTTAGATATTTTTTTTTCATTTTTAGCGAAATATGATATAAAAGTATCGATTTTTCGGTGTCTCAACAAAAATTGTTAGAACTTAATAAAAAATTGATTCTCACACAATTTGAGATTAAAAGAAAAAAAATTTAGAAGTCGCCCCAGCGGTTTTTCTAAATTTTTTTTTTCAATTTCTGGTAAACATAATGATATAAAAAAATGGTTCTCTTTGTGTCGCAGATTGATACGTTAGTATTTCATGGAAAAGTTATTCTCCCAAAACTTGAATCTTCTAAAAAAAATTTTAGAGGTGCCTCCAGTGACGTTCAGATATTTTTTCATAATTTTGACTGATAATCACGAAATTTATATGTGGTTTTGTTTGTATGACGTACTAAGTAAAAAACGTAATTTTTGCAAAATTTCGGTCTTCTAAAAAAATGTTTAGGGGAAACCCCAGCGACTTCGAGATATTTTTTTTTCTAATTTCAGCTAAAAACCGTGATATAAAAGTATGGACTTTTTCATGTCGCTAAAAAATCATAGTCGCTGGGTGTGACCTCTAATTAATTTTTTACTAGGCTCAAAATTTGGGAGAATTACTTTTTCATGAAATTCCAGCATATAAACTTCGATACATTGAAATTTACTTTTTGAAATCACGTTTTTTACCCGAAATTATAAACAAAAAAACATCTAAAAGTAACCGGCGGCACCTCTAAAAATTTTTTTAGAAGATACAAATCTTGGGAGAATAACTTTTCCATGAAATGCTATCATATCAACCTGCGACACGAAGAGAACCATTTTTTGATATAAAAATATGAAAGAAAAAATTTAGAAAGGCCGCTGGGGCGACCTCTAATTTTTTTATCCTTTTAAGCTTAAATTTTGAGAGAATCAACTTTCTATTAAGTACTAACAATTTTTGTTGCGACACCGAAAAATCAATACTTTTATATCATGATTTTTCGCTAAAATTGAAAAAAAAAAAAAAATATCTAAACGCCACTGGTGCGACCTCTAAACATTTTTTTAGAAGGCCCAAATTTTGAGAGAATTACTTTTTCGGGAAATATTGACATAATCACTTGCGACTTTAAGAAGAACAAAAGTAGATTTTTTTTTTTAATCACCCCAATCTATACATACATAAATATATAGATATAAGTGTGCACGTATTCTTCATGCTCATTATGTCTCACTCAGCAGGAACTACGATGCCAGTGCAGTCAACGTTTACTCAATTTCTTGTGTGGGTATGTGGGTTGACATTTATAGGTATAATTAATCATATAAGTGACGAATAAAATCACAATAAGACATGGTATTCGAGCTTACATCGCCGAATGTAACAAAAATTCTTTATTCTATTTTTTATAGTGCTATTTGCATCGTTTTACAATTTATTTCGAATTAATTGAGTATTGGGATCCCGAATGAGACGGAGAAAAAAAATGGCAATTTTTCAAAGCTCGAATCCACCAAAAAAAAAAAAAAACGATTGTTGCATTCCATTGACGCAAATTTTCAACATTGTAATACTAATTGACACGTGATTGTGAGAAAAGTGTAAAAATCACCATTGTCGAACAATCCATCGATCTCAATTATATTTACGTAAATAGTTTCATTTCCTTAATGTTTACATGGTTGTTTAATTAAGAGTCATGGTAGCGATTCGAGACAAGACACTTTTACAGGAAGCACCGCGGTTCTACCTGTTTTTTATTTGATATTTCGAGGCTCGAGAAAAGAAATCGTGGAATATTCTTGGTCGATCGCCGGGACGTGACTGCGTCGTCCTGAGGGACAACAATAAGTATTTTATATCGACGATTTATTATGATTATTTTGTCGCGCATGCTTTCCATACATGGCTAATCTATCGGGGAAATGTAGAAAGGGAGACAACACTGCAGGTATCGGAAAATGTACTTTTTCTTTTGATTTTCCATATAGACGATCATCGATATATACTGCAGGATTTATGCTGCAAATTGGTATGCATTTATATGTAATTTATATACAAAGAAACTCATGCATACATGTGTTCATATGTATACACACGGGGTGTCCTATTATAGATGGCGATCCTCGTAAACTTTTGTTCAGAATCAAATTTCGAGTCGAAAAGTCCTATGTTGTTATTGATTATCAAAGTTGACGGACTCATGGACTTTTATGTGCTGTACTATCGAAGCGGTTGGAGATAGAGTAAAAATGCATAGGACCAATCTTGTAGAGCGTGAAATTTTCTGCAAAAAAGCCACTACTCGCGATTTTCTATTTCTAGTGGTTTAGTCGTGAGCACAATTCGCAAAACTCCCTGATTTCTAAGGGTTAATTATACCTCAAGATTTTTCACATTTTTTCGATCCTCTTCTACGACTAACCTGCCAGAGATAGAAGAGCGTAATTAGGAACTTTTTTGTAGGGATTTTCGTGCTCTACAAAATTGATCTCATGCGTTTTAGCTCTATCTCCAACCGTTTTGATAGTACGAGCGGTAAGAGTGCGGGGCTTCGTAAACTTTAATACCGAATAACTCATCAGCAGAGAGTCAGATAAAAAAACGTTATTAGACTTTTCGACTCGAAGATTGGTCCTTAACTCGAGTTTACAAGGATCGCTATCGGTGGTGGGACACCCTGTACATTTATAAACACGAACGAGACGTCGCGAACGTTCCTGAATACTTAATGCCCTAATGTGTCCGAGAACGAGACAGCAATACAGTGTCGACTGCATGTATGCACATGTTGTGCATAGCCCCCTCGTTTTAGCCTCACGGTCTCGTGATTTTATCGGCAATCGCACTAGCGAGCGTCGAAGGATATGAAACCCTAAAGATACGTATTGCTGCGTGCTTGCTCAAGCAGGAATCCTCCATTATATTAGGTCAAAAAAGTGTTCATAAAGCTCTTTTTTTAAATTTCTTCTTGAGTGCAATTCGAATCTGTGCATGAGGATGTACAGATGCGTAGCAAGAAATCGATTTCTCGGACGTGGGGTTCAAAAATTGCTTCATTAGCCATTGGGCAGACAAAAATTTCGATTTCCATCGAAGGGCAAGTTGGTTTGATTCTCTTTTCGTTGGCAGGATAAAAAAATGCTTTTTCAAATTTCAGGGATTCATTCCTGACTGAATAATTGAAAATTGGTTGATTTACCAATTTAATTTGTGGATCAAGGTACGGTACAAAAAAAATGTTAACGTAATAAATATTTGCAATGAAAACGACACAGGAAATGATTACTTTCCATCACTTCATCGGATTAAGTGATTTTCGAAAGTATGTAAGGATTTTATAGGAAGCCTGGGACGTGCAACTATATTTACATGAATGCATATTTCGATAAAAGTATCATCGCCATCGAAAGATCCGATATCGGGCAAATACGCCCAGCAACTCAAGCCATCCGGCTACCGAAAATTATCTATAACTTAATAATCAATGATCGAATGATGTACACGCTTGACTTGTGACAAAAAGATTAATCGATTTAAGAAACGGACTAAGAGAGTATGCAAAAGTGCCGGAAGACTGAATTTTACCTCACCGAAATACCGACTATATTAAATTCTCCAATTTCTCAACTGTAACGCCGAGATCACGACTTTTTATTCTAAAACTTTCCGAATATGTCATTTTATTTTCAACTTTTCGAAAACTGCAAATAGAAAAAACTTTTCAATCATTTTTATGAAGTCTCCAAATACTCGAAATTTTTTTTTATATTCAAACACCTAAAACCTTAAAAAACCAATATTTATATATAGCCTTTTGCAAGTTTTTACCACATTTCCCGTTTATTTAGCCATGAGTTATTTCTGTAATAAAACTCGGGTCGACTCGAGGGCACAGCTAGTTTATGAATTTTTTAATGCCAAAATTTCAAATAAATGGAAATTCTCATTCATTTATTTGTAAAAAGCATTTATTTATTTGTAAAAATGATTAATAACTTTTCGATGAAGTGATAAAAAGCCAATGTCATATTCGTGTAGTTAAAATTTACGTCAACACACATCTATAACGTTCGATCGAGTGGAACACACCTAACACCCAATGCATATAGGAGATAAATATTTCTGACTCTCCCAGTCGAGCCTTTTACGGTAAGTGGTAGCCTCAATATAAAACGTACTCGTGCATTTAATCTTACAAGCATGCTGCAACGTTTTACCGATCGATTAGTTAACTAAGATGGTGGAAGGGAATAAAGAGACGGTTGACAACTCAATTTCGCGGCGTCTTCCATATTTAACCAAAACAATTTCGTAGTAATATTTTTAAATAAAAAACTTTCATGATAAACTTTAATTATTAATTTCTTTGATTATGAAAAAATTATAAAAAATTAGTAGAGCAGACTTGAGGAGAAAATACAGCAATTTTATGTGTGAATTTCTGTATCGAATGTGATAAAATGAAAATACAATTATAATCAAGAAACATGAAAATCGATTGTAGCAAAACTTAATAAATAAATAAAGTAAAAAATCAAAGAAATATCATTATTTAATTAACCCAAATTCGAATAATTCGATAATAATAAATTAATAATAATTAATTAATTATAAAAAATTAAATTATAAAAAATTAGTACAGCAGACTCAAGGAGAAAATACAGCAATTTTGTGTGTGAATTTCTGTATCGAATGTGATAAAATGAAAATACAATTATAATCAAGAAACATGAAAATCGATTGTAGCAAAACTTAATAAATAAATAAAGTAAAAAATCAAAGAAATATCATTATTTAATTAACCCAAGTTCGAATAATTCGATAATAATAAATGAATCATTTATTTCATAGTATACAAAAAATGCATTAGTGAAATACATAAATGAAAATCATTTCAGTAGACATAAAGATTCGAGCGTTTTGCTACGATTTTTCACGCAATTACTCACGCCCTGTTCTCATATTTATTATAATCTCTGCGATTATTCTTCTTCGTTTTGCATCGAATGGATTTACCAGTAGAATTCCTCATAGTTTGAAGGAAAAAAAGATTTCATGCTACAAATTGTCGAAGGGAATAAGGGAGAGAGAGTGAGCGAGAGAGGGCGGGAGAGGAGGGGGAGGGAGGGAGGGAGGGAGGGAGGGAGGGAGGGGGAGAGAGAGAGAGAGAGAGAGAGAGAGAGAGAGAGAGAGAGAGAGAGAGGAAAGGAAAGGAAAAAGAATGAATACAAACTTTATCGAGATTGGGTCTCATGATTTGACATATTGCTCGGTCGTAGCGTGGAATTTTCAACGAATGTTAAAAAACGATCAACGTATATTTTGCGAGAATCTTCTGTCGATCATTCTACAGATTGATGCATCAAATATGCATCTAATCGAGACTTTTTTATAGTCTACAAATTTCGTGATCGATACCATACGATTGCAAACGGACGAGAAATCGCATTCAAATACAAAAAAAATAATAATTATTATTCGAAAATTACCAGATGATTAAACGTGTCGAAAATAAATTGATATAGCTTTCGATTTTGGTTGAGAAACACTGCAATACGATTATTCAAAACATAAAAATAAAATAGTATAAATAATCGAAAGAATTACATGTTCGATTATTTCCCCAACATCGGCGAAGCGTGTTTCTCGTTACCTTTCATTCATGTCTCCCTCTCTTTATTTCTTTCTCTTCCTCTTTTTCGTTCTCCACATGAACTTTACTTTCTCTACCTTATAGCTTTATCGACGAACTTGCTTCGTGCTCTCAGAATAGAGTGCAAATTGCGATTCTATATGAATGAAAAGTCTCCTCGTCCGTGAACAAAACCAGTCTACAGGAAAAGGCATAAACGTCGATCTAATTGATCGATTGACGCGAACTCATGTTTGCCGAGTCTGGTCTCGTGTAGTTATAAATTAAAATTCCATTTGCTATAGATTCTTAACCCTTTGAAGCACACATTTTTCCTTACGTGCAATTAGCTCAAAACTTTGTACTCGGGGGTTTTCGGGGTCGCTGATTGCAAATCTGCACTCAAAATTTGGAAATTCAAGATGACGGATCCAATATGGCGGACCATAACTGCAAAAATCATTTGATGAAAGCGAAAGTTGGTACTCGGGGGTTTTCGGGGTCGCTGATTACAAATCTGCACTCAAAATTTGGAAATTTAAGATGGCGGATCCAATATGGCGGACCATAACTGCGAAAATCATTTGATGAAAGCGAAAGTTGGTACTCGGGGGTTTTCGGGGTCGCTGATTACAAATCTGCACTCAAAATTTGGAAATTTAAGATGGCGGATCCAATATGGCGGACCATAACTGCGAAAATCATTTGATGAAAGCGAAAGTTGGTACTCGGGGGTTTTTGGTGTCGCTGATTACAAATCTGCACTCAAAATTTGGAAATTCAAGATGGCGGAACCAATATGGCGGACCATAAATGCAAAAATCGTTTGATGAAAGCGAAAGTTGGTACTCGGGGGTTTTTGGGGTCGCTGATTACAAATCTGCACTCAAAATTTGAAAACTCAAGATGGCGGATCCAATATGGCGGACCAAAATGCTTAAAGTAGCTTGATGAAGATGAAACTCCGTATGCAGGGGTTTTTTGAGTCGTTGAATACGAATCTCAGTTCAAAATTGAACAATAAAAATGGCAATTCCAATATATGATAATGAAACACAAAAACTGGCTTGGTCACTGATACTCATCTGAGCTTATAATTTTATAATAAGCTTTATAATAAGCTACTGCGCTTATAATTATATAATAAAAAAATATAAAAAATAAAAAAGTAAAAAAAAAAAATAAAAAGTAAAAAAGAAACAAAAAGTAAAAAAAATAAAAACGTAAAAAAATATATAAAAAAAATATGGAGCTAGAAACTCGCTACGTCCTCGCCGTTAGCTCCGAGTAATGCTAAAAGCGTAGTTTTATTAGAAATTCAGTGTAGCAGAATCAACATATTGAGCAACTCCGATGTTCTAGTAATTCCAGTAAAATCTCCGGTTTTTGTTTGCCACATTGGATCCGCCATTTTGAATTTCTGGATTTTGAGCTCAGATTCGTATTCAACGACGCCATAAACCTTCGAATACCGAGTTTCATCTTCATCAAGCTACTTTGAGCATTTTGGTCCGCCATATTGGATCCGCCATTTTGAATTTCTGGATTTTGAGCTCGAATTCGTAATCAGCGACCCAAAAAACATCTCTGAATTCATTTTTCGTTTATTGTTTACCTGCCGGATTAGCTACAATTACGTTAATTATCTAAAAAACGTGTTTTTTTGTACTGTAGTTATTATTAACATCCACCAAGTGAAACATAAACCCTTAATAGTCATATTGTAGTAACAATTGATCTCCTAATATCCTAAATATACATTTACATTCGTCGTTATACGCTAAAAAAATTTTTTATTGAAGAAAAACAGAGTGGAGGTAGGTGACATATCGGTATGTCACTATATGCTTCAAAGGGTTAAACAGTAAAAGAATATTGGAAAAGTTACCATGAAAATGGGACCAAGGGACAAAACGAATTTCTCTAAATTATTGTCGAACGAAATTTTAATTTCAATTAATTAAAAATGATATCAAATTTCGTGTGATTCCTGCACAATCAATCGAAATCGTAAACAAAAAAAAAACAATCCCAATTGTAACTAAATACAGCGTTTACACTATTTTTTACCTTCCAGTCTATTACGTCGATATTTATCGTAAAATTCAGTATAAAATTTGCATTGTGAGTATTTCCGTGCAAAAAAATCGAACCGTTTGTTTCGTTTTATTTTTATTCAATTTTAAAGAAAAATATTTTACAAAATAAATATATTTATTTGACAAATTTGGCAATTGATTTACTAGTGTTTAAATAATTTAGTCGAAATAACAAATAAAATCCACAGCCAATTGTGGCGTTAATGAAAGAAGCAGTCAAAATTGAAGATCAAAGGTATAAGAGGCAAGTTAATGGGCGATTGTTAGGGTCAAGTGCGGATTTGCAAAGTGATTCTAGGAGGTAACTGATCTTAAAAGGAAAAGCCCAGGGTGTACGTTCATTCGAGTGATGAGAAAGAGAGAGAAGGATAGAAAATGATGAAGAAGAGAGAAAGAGCGTTGCGTCAGTGAACGTGTAAGAAGGTTCGTTTTACGAGTTCCCAAAAGAGGACTTCCGGTTGTCGTTGGATGACCATAGCCGACCGATAAATTTTCTGGGCCGATCTCGATGCAAGAGAGCAAAAATTCTCTCTACCGTAGTACCGAAGTCTCGAGAGTGTGCCCGCACGAGTTCCTGGATGTAACAACTCGGCCATCCAGCACGCCGATGTTTTTTCTCTCTCTTTCTCAGGGGCAGGTCACTTCATCTCGTTCCGCAAGTTCCCAGGCTCTTGAGTGACCGGCTTTTAGTATTTAAAAAGCAAAGAACGAGAGCAGCTGCTCATAGACAACATTTATTCAAAATATAATTGCCACCGAACAGTTTTTTGGAAGATAAAAAAAGGAATTCATCGGCCGCGTTAATTAAATCGGTGGAGAAGCGATTTAGTTCGCAAAACATTGAAAATCATCGAATTATCATCATTTACGTAAAAGAGAGAATGAAATTTCAACGATCATACCCCGATGCTTTTTCATAACTTTGAACTCAGATTCGACGTGATTCTCGCAAAGATAAAAATTGAAAGGAAATCAAAGTCAAATTGAATGGTTAAATTTAACCGAATTTGAAAATTTCGATAAAGATCGTGCAGCGAATTCAATCAAATGTATAAAAATAGAAATAAAAAGAGTGAAACGAGAAAAATGAAAAGGTGAATGAGAAAAAGAGAGCTCGATATATATCGACAGTTCGTTCAATGAATTGCCTGAAGAATTGGCGAGTGTACGTATTTGCACGCGATCAATCCGCCAGGATTTCTCCCAGGATGCATTTTTTATAATCACCGATAATTGTAGCAGACAGCCCTTAATTAGACATTGAAGAGGCCGAGCCCTTTGGCCTCTCTGCATAGACAATTTTCTCTCTTTCTTTCTCCACTACTTTTTCTTCTCCCATTTTTTTCTCTTCTCCCGAGCAGCACTCCTTGGTTTCTTCCCTCTCGAGTCGTTCTTCTTCGAGTTTCACCCAAGCACCAGCAGCGTGTGGTCTTTTCTTTTTTTTTTTTTTTTCTCTAGACATTTTCCCACACGAGTATTTCGCGTCGATTTTCCCACATTCGAGCCTCGAAGCAAGCGTTTCCGATAATCTCTTAATAACATTTCTTCAAGATCATCTTGGCGATCGATTTCCCAAATGAGATTTTTCAGACTCATAGAAAAAAAGGAAAGAAGAAAAAAAAAAATTCAGTACCAAACGAACTTTAACCGTGGAGCAGTGCTTCAAGCTCGAAAATATACGTTTGTCCAAACCGGATATACGTCACAAGTCAAATTAGATTTTTATCCTCATCAGCGTATAGAAAGAGGTGGCTCGAAAAAAATGTTCTCCTACCGGACGGGATACGCTTTTTGGGCTCTTGTACTTTTCAACTTCCTGTCAACGGGGACATTTAGGATGTGAACGTTTAAAGGGTGAGCCCTACTGTGACCTTTGACGCTAACGTGTTTCCTTGCCACGAAGGACTTTTTTCACAATTTTTTTTTCTCTTTTTTTTTTGTCTCTTCAAACTTTCATAAAACTACGTTTAATCATTTTATTTTCATATCTCAACAAATACAATTATCATATCTCATTGAAACGACGAAAAAAAAAAAAAAATATATATATATATATATATGAGGTATTCCACGTCAAACCGGCGGACTTTTTCCCTGACCCTCGCCGACTTGGGTAATTATTTTTTATATGATTATATGAAGTCTAAAAGACACCCTGAAATTTTTTCAGATTTTTCTGAACAGCCATTTTTGAAAAAAAAAAATCCAAAAAAAAGCCCGTTTTTTTAAATCTGAAAAAATTCCTAAAAATCGGTGATTATATGCCAAACATTTTAAGCTACCGCCCGTAGTGGAAGTACGATTTTTTCTGTGTGTTAATCGGCTAATAACGTTAAAAAATTCCAAAAATATCGAAAAACACTTACTCCGGCCCAATAGTTGAATATTTTGGTACCTAAAACTAATTTTCGTCACAATTTTCGAACAATCAAATCAAAATTAGAACACCGATCCCATAGGATCCTCAAAAAGAATTGATTTTTATAAAATATGAATGAATAAAGATGAATACCTCAACTTTTTGCCTGGATCAATTTTTTTTGTCTTGTACTGGTCTAAAATATCCCAAAAAATTTTTTGGGTACGAAAATATTCAACTATTGGCCCGAAATGAGTGATTCTTGATTTTTTGAGAATTTTTTCAACTTTAATAGCTCATAAAAACACAGAAAAAATCGTACTTCCACTATGGGCGGTAGCTTAAAATGTTTGGCATATAATCACCGATTTTTAGGAATTTTTTCAGATTTTTAAAAAGGGGCTTTTTTTTTTATTTCTTTTTTTTTATTTTTTTTCAAAAATGGCTGTTCAGAAAAATCTGAAAAAATTTCAGGGTGTCTTTTAGACTTCATATAATCATATAAAAAATAATTACCCAAATCGGCGAGGGTCAGGGAAAAAGTCCGCCGGTTTGACGTGGAATACCTCATATATATTTCAACAAAAAAAATTCACGATTTGAGCTACAATCAAAATGCAACTTTACAGACGGTGATGAACTTTTTGTTTTGAAGAATCGCGGGCGGTAACCTAGATCAAAATTAATGGCTGTATTCGTTCGTGGCGAATAACATTTTTGGCCTTTTTCTCGAGGTTTCTAAAGTTCTATTCGACGGCTGTCTAACCGCGAGAAATATTAAACAGAAAACATAAGCCCAGAGAAACTCGACGTGCGATATAAACTCTCAACCGCCAAAAATAGCGACCCTTTGCTACGTGTTCACCGCACAAACCACATCAACCAACGCAGCAACCCCAAACCTGCACCACACAGTTCACCTCAACGTTTTCCGTATGAAACATCCTAAATTCTGATTATTATTATTATTATTATTATTATTATTATTATTATTATTATTATTATTATTATTATTATTATTATTATTTTACAACAAAATCTTTCATTCCTTTGTGTGTTTAATTCCAAAAATATGATCTTAATTGAAGAATTCAATGCAGCATTAATACAAGCATATTTCTTAATTCATCTCCTCAATTTTTTATTTTTTTATTTCGACAATTTAACAGGAGACTGAATGAAAAAAAAAAAGAACGACTAATTTTTCTTCACATTAACGATATTTTAAAAACGAAGTTTTATAAATTTCCCGAGCAATATGTCTGAATATTTAAATAAATTGAATAAAGCGTTAATTAAAAATTACTTTAGAGTTGAAATTTTGGAAAAAGTGTTAACCACGATTGAATAAACTGAGAATAAATCTGGTGGTAGTGTCGGAATAAAAATTTATATAAATCGTAGAAGAGAAAAGAAGAAATTGTTAAAATCTTAGCGCTCTCGGGGCCGAAGATAAATTTGCCTCGATCGTTCGTGAGGAGTTTCGTAATGATACGATATATATATATTTACAGGCCTATGGACGAAGACTCTCAGTTACGATGTACACAGATGGGGGAATGTGTTGGTATGAAAGAGCACGATTGAAGGGAAACGTTCAGGGACGCGTACGAAAGTGCGTGAGCCGTGAATGCGTGACCGGTAGCTCTATATGCCATAATACTCGAGAGTATAGTGAAATATACATATGTATATATGTTTGCGTGTATAAGTAGAGATCGTACAACTTATAGCAGTCTTCAGAACAGAGAAAAAGAGGAGGAAGGGAGAGTGGGTGTCCGGGGCGTTTGCTTGACAAACCGACGATACAGCCATTCAACTAAACATTATACAGTTATTAGCCATTTTCTCAATCATTTAATGCTTTTTAAAATCTGCCTATTTTTATATTTTCAACAAGCGAATTACTCGATCTGGAATCAGTGTTTTAATTTTTTTATTATCTTTGTTTAACAGTTCCCACAAAACGAGACCTGTTCGTTGCAATAGTTACAGTTATTGGTCGTTTTCTCGATCGTTCATTGCTTTTCACAATCTGCCTATTTTTATATTTTCATCAAGCGAATTACTCAATCTGGAATCAGTGTTTTGATTTTTTTATCTTTTTGTAACAGTTTCCAAAACGAGAACTGTTCGTTACGATCGTTGCAATTATTGGCCATTTTCTCGATCATTCATTGCTTTTCACAATCTGCCTATTTTGATATTTTCATCAAGCGAATTACTTCATCTGGAACCAGCGTATTGATTTATTTATCTTATTGGAGCAGTTCCCATAAAACGAGAACTGTGTATAGTTACAATCGTAACAGTTATTGGCCGTTTTCTCGATCATTTAGTGTCTTTCATAATCTGCCTGTGTCGACGTTTCTTAATTCTTGATTTTTAAAATTATTTTGAATCAGTTCCGATAAAACTTTTCGTCTCAGAGTTGTCAGCTTCTCGATTTCGGTATCTAAACTAATCGTTTCGGTTGTTGGCAATTTTTGCGACAATTGTCAGTTTTTTTTTTTTTAATTTTTTTTTTTTTATAAATAAAGGAATGCAAAAACGAAGATAGAAAAAATTGATGTGGAATAAAGGACGAAGAGATTTTAGTGGAAACGATCCTCTGTGAAAAACGCACAAAAAAAAAATGGCTGCAAACGACTTTTCGTAAAATTCGAATGAGCAAATATGTGGAGAAAGATTAATAAAATTGATTTTATAGGCGAGCAGCATCGATAGAAAGAAGGGAATAAAAAATGAATGGTCAAGTGATAGAAAAAATTACATTTTCAAGCATATTTTTTGCAACGATGTTTGTGTCGAGTTGCCAATGACTGTGCGACTTAAAATAGCGGCAGATCAGAGAAGACTGCGCCTCATGGTTGAGCCGATCGGGTGTACTTGGACGTTCCTAAACACGGGGCCGGTACTATGGTCGATTGTGAGTTAATACACAGAGTGAATATGTATTGAAGGTGGGGAAGACGAGAGAAAAAGTTTCATGGATTCTTTTTGACTGAGAGAGAGAAAGAAAGAAAGATGAAAATAAGAAGAAAGGGAGAAGCGAGAGTGAGAGAGAGAGAGAGAGAGAGAGAGAGAGAGAAATAGAGAGAACAGGGAGAGAGCGGAGGCTCAACAGAGACTTCGATGCTATTGAGTGAGGCAGATAAAGATGGGAAAGAAGCTGAAAGAGAACGATGAAAGGAACGAGGCGTTGAGCGAAGCGCGGGGGAGGGGCGAGGGGCGAAGAAGAGCGGGCGGGGGGAGAACAAGCGAGTGGAGAATTGTCCAAACGTGCGAGTGAGAAAGTATAGTGCCGGTTTTACGTTCATTCATGAACTGAGAGCTGTTCGAGGGACGGAGGAAACACCCAGCTCGCTTGACTCACTCTCTCGACTATTTAACCGAGTACGAAAGGCTCTCTCTCTCTCTCTCTCTCTCTCTCTCTCTCTCGCTCTCTCTCTCTCTCTCTCCCCCCCTCTCTCTCTCGTCTTTCGAAAAATTTTATAATCTTTCGTTCTTTTTTTACTCCGAAAATGACGGTGTAAGAAAAAAATTAAAGGATTTTCTTCGACACACAGAGGACGGAGCTTTCTCTCGATGTCGAAATCTTCACCAAGTGTCTCTCGAAACAATAGTCGAATTGTCCGTTGCTCAAAACTTTCGTCTCGTATTTTTACTGAGCTATTTTTATTTTTCATTTGCGTCAAAAATGAATTAGCACTTGAAAATAAACATTAAATTTACATTTGACAAACATCATGAAAAAAAATATCGAAACAGAGAAGAAACGAAAGTATTTTAAATCAGTTAGCAACTTTAAATAAATTTTCGAGACGTTTTGAGTTCAAAAAAAGAATTCGAAAATTAGTTCAAAGTTTATAGTAAAAACATTTCATCATTGTAAAGAGCAACGACAAAAAGAACGAAACAAAATTCAAGAGCAAATTCTAAGATATCAGAGAATTAATAAAGTACGAAAAATCATAAATAAATGAACAGTTTGAATACCGTTAAACGTCGTGATTATTGAATGAGAATCCACGATATATGTCGCTCTCGTAATTCAATCGAGAGAAAAGCTACGTACGATTATAGAGTTACGCGGAGTCTGAACAGGTTTTGTATCCAGTCTGGAGTAAATAACGTGAGATATTCCCTAAAAGGCCAGGAAAAATGTGTATCCATGTGTGGACCAGAGTAAACTAACGGTGTCTCGTTCATCGGGACAGATCGAGAGATTATTTTCCAGGCAAAACGACCACCAATCAATGGCTATTCAATTTCTCGAAATATATTAAATAAAAAAACAATAAATATAAATATTAACTCGCTTCAGTTAAAACAATAAATCAATTATTTTTAATATATTTTTTTCTAATATAAAATAAGGAATAACCGCGTGTTATTTAAATTTTTGAAACAAGAAAATCACACGTTACTAGCCTGGCTAAAGGAGTAACGCTTTGCCCCGTATTCGTATGCTTTATTCAATTATTTCGTGGCTGTAAAACTCTTTTACTCTTTATTACCAGCAGCCTCGTCCTAACTGACGTTTGTTTGTAATTGAATTCGTTCGGGTCGAGACACCCGTTTCGAGCCCGGTGCACTTTTGTTTCAATGAATTAAACTGGATCTAAACTCGAGCCATTACAGCCCCTCAATCGTTTAATCATCGTGAAAAATACGTGAGTATACGTCGTTCAAATTTATACGGTTCACGAGAGATTGTGTGTTTGCATGAATTTTATTTTATTTTATTTTATTTTATTTTTTTCTTATTTAAGGTAGAGTTCGGTAGATTTTGACCGAGTCCAAAAGTAATCCATTTTTCAAATTCTTAAATAGACCATTAAATTACAATATCGATTTTAAAAATCATTTTTATCGAAAATAAAATTTATCGAATCGCGTATATTCTTATAAATCATATAAATGACAATTAAAATTTAATAATAACTTGGCCTGACTCGTGTAGTAACAGATCCGTGAATTGGTGAAAACGTAAACATAATCTCGAAAATTTTGCTGCACGATGATGAATTTATTACGAGCTTCTTCGGGCAGTTTTATTAAAGAAAAACAACTGAACCACCGTAAACCTTCACTCGAACCTCTAGAAACATGCAATGAGTAGAAAAAACTTGGGAAATGAAGCAGTTAGTGGCTAATAAAGACACTCGTCTAATCGACATTTCGTATCGACGGGCATAAATGAGACGCCATCTTAATTGTTTACTGACTTCCGAGAGAGAGAGAGAGAGAGAGAGAGAGAGAGAGAGAGAAAGAGAGAGATTGATTGATTGATTGGTATTTATTATGCCCCGGCCAGCTTTAGGGCAAATAGCATATAACTGTATGAGGATTATGATAATAAGACAATAATAAGAGATTACAAAGATAAAAATACAAATAAAAATAAAAATAAAAACAAAATAAAACAAAATAAAATAAAATGAACGCAAATTGAAAAATAAAAACAATCGTAGAATTAAAATTAAACATACAAGTAAAAAGTAGGAAAAAAGAAAGTAAGAACAAAGTCAGAAATAAAATGCACGCCTAAGTTGAGAAAAGTAATTAAAAACAAAAAATAAAGCGAAGATAGGGATATAATAACAACGCAGAAATTAGGAGAAGCCACTGTGATACAAAGAGTAGAAAATATACATAAAACCTAAGAATGGTAATCAAAACAAATAATAACAATTAAAAATAAAAATAAGAGAGAGAGAGAGAGAGAGAGGGGGGAGAGAGAGAAGGGGGAGAGGGGGAGAGGGGGGAGGGAGGGAGAGAGAGAGAGAGAGAGAGAGAGAGAGAGAGAGAGAGAGAGAGAGAGAAGCCGGAGTCAAGCCGACAGAATTCTGCTGCGCGTGTAATTTTATTCGCAATTTCTCAATAATTATACGGTGAATCCAATTCAATTTCTTCTAGAAGATGCTTCACATATCGTAGATTAGAGCAATAATTTTTTTTTTCGTGTGGTTGCACGACAAATTTATGAGTATTCTCGAACTGAAAGTTCTAGCTTACGCTATCATCAAAGTAAAAAGAGTTAAAATTTCATCAACGCGTAAAAAAAATTATCTTCTTTAGATTCCATGCCAAAAAATATATGATTAAACGTGGACCCCAACTTTACCAAACTACCTTAACAATAGGAGAGTAGTACTAAATTTTCCATCTTTCGAGTGCCCTTCCGATTGATAAGCCGAAATTAAAACGAATCATTTTATAATTAGAACTTACCTTGAGAGCTCTGTGATCAATTGGATAGCCTTTTCTGCTCCCGGGACTTTCATCGTAAAAATCTTGTTCCTCGTCTACGTAATCGTACAAGGATTCGATATCCATATCTCCTGAAAACACATTCAAAGACGAAACACAATTAAAATGCCGTCAAAAAAAAAAAAAAAAAAAAAAAAAAGAAATACTAATGATTTATTCGATTTATTGAATCTTAAAAATTGTAAAAATCATCGCATAAACGTTTCATCAATTTTTTCTGCAAATTCGGACAGTGATTTACTAAAAAATATATCAAAAAAAAAAAAAAAGTTTCAATATTTTCATTGGTTGAATTTGGAAAAAATATTCCGTGCGAGACTTAGAAAAATGCCATTGAAAATATTAAAAATCAATGGCCAAAAACACAAAAAAATGCGATCTTATACGTCAAGAGAAAAACAAAAACTGAAAGCTCATTTAAAAGGATATAAATATCCGAATTTGAAAAAAATGTAATATTCTATCATGCAATCCGGACGACAGTTCGAGGGCTTCCTCGTCCCTGATTTGCGGTTCCAAAGTAATAAAAAAATAAAATAAAATAAAATAAAGAAAAGTATCTTTTGCCACGCCGAGAAGAGAGACGAACTCTGTCCAATGCGTTGGTGATTCTCTTGACGAGAAACATTGTCCGGGGGATCGACTATAACGTATGCGCCATGTATATGATCTAAATGTGCACGTCTTCGACACTCACGCACGAAAAAGGAGTAACATACGTAGGGGACATGAAAGAAAAAAAAAAAAAGAAAGAAAGAGAAGAAGAGAAAAAGAGAGAAAGAGTAAGATTGAGCGAAGGGAGTTTTCAGGAGCCCACGGGCTTCGAGAAGGATCGTGTTACTCAGGGCTCCCGATCCGAGAGATGATGGTAGTTGAACGACAGATGGTAGGTGTAAAAGTGCAGTTCTCGTAAGACGAAGAGACCGCCGAGTTGGGCGAGAGTCCTTCACACGGCTTCGAAAAAACACCAGAATCTTTCTGTCTCCCTCTCTATCTCTTTTCATCTCTTCCTTTAGATCCGCGTGGATCACGTATTTATATATATATATTGTCTGGTCGATGAATATTGCAGCGATGCACACAAGAGGTTTGAGGTATAAAACGTCGATGGGGCAATCGATATATCCCACGGATGCTGGTTACCTCGTTCAAGATCCTGGGAAAAACTTTGACCACCAAGAATATATCGAGCATCAAAATCCTCTCACACTTCTCCCACATGAGAGGCAATATAAAAATTAAAAAATGTTTAATATTCATCGGAATAATGAAATTCGATAAATATCAATAAAAATCTCGTTTTCGAAAGAAAATATTATTGATATTTATCGAATTTCATTGTTCCAATGAATATTAAACATTTTATGAAGAAAAAATGAAGATTTTAATTGAGAAAGTATATTAAATATACTTTCAGTATTAAAATCTTAATTTATTAATTCGAGATTTAATTAAACAAATAACTGACACTGTGAACTTCGTGTAAGGTAATTTACGACGATTATTTTACGAAAATAACTTTACGATCATTTTTTTACCATTTTTTGTTTGAGTTGCATTCATTTTTAAACGAGAAATTGAAGAATTTGAAAATTACGCGTTATTAAATGGCGTCGATTTAAAGTCTGTGCGCAACGGAAAACAGCCAAATATCGAGTATAGTTACGTGCCGGGCGACTTACCTTCGTCGATTAAATTATTTATTTTTAATGCTTGGCGGCAAGACGCTACCGCGTCTCTATAGATAAGCGAATCTTCAATACGAAAGAACTAAAAGTTTCGACTATTTTCTTATATTTGCTCGCCGTCAAACTTACGAGTAAACATCGTTTTGCCCGCAATCATTTATTTCTCAGTAATCAAATAATAACGGAATTCAAATTTCACCTGTGCAAACGAGCGGAACACAAGCGATATGACCTTGAATTTTTTGAATTAACCGAACATTTGTCATTGATATTATTTTTTAATTAACAACTGCGATAAAAATTTGTATTTGTTTTTCTCCACGAAAAAGTAGAGAATTTTTAAAAAATCGTCAAACATTTGGTAAATTTGAAACTTGTCAGGTGCGAATTATCGGATTCAGGGAATTGTCACGCGAGGTTTCTTTCAGAATTTCATATTTTTCTTTACAGTAATCGTATACATTTTTTTCTTCTTTTTTTTTTCTTCGTGTTATCGAGTCAATTCGTGTGACGAGTTTCCTTTATTGGAATAATCGGTCGCGTGTATATTTTCGTTCTTCGGCGAGTACCGCTATTTACTCTACGGTATCTTCGTCTTCTCTTCGCGGAGAGAAAAACAGAAAGAAACTTTCATCCGTAAGACAAGATGTTTCGACGAAAAATCGAATTAGAAAAAAAATATTTTTATTCAACGCTTAAATTCGATAACCAAGTCACACTTTTCGTTCAAACTATTATTCATTTAGTGTAAAACCAAAAGGGATTCATCGTTTTCAACAACGCGTTCGTTCTTATATAAACAATTAATTCGCTCAAACCAAACAATTTTATTGAAAAATACATTTTTTTGAATCTGCAGCAGCATTAACAAAAAAAAATGCGATATTCGACAGTGCATATAGAGTTTCGAAAGTACGAGTAAAAAAATAAAAATAAAAATAAATATACCATAATACTCCAAGCCCCTGCCGCATCGCGATTATTATCGTCAAATGTGCTCAATTCTGATACGGTTGTTAAAATCGTTGTAAGATTACTCGTATATTTCGCGACTCGATCTTCCAATCGCCAAGACTTCGAGAGCGCGATAGGCTTTGAAAAAATCCCCGTATTTTTTATCTTCGACGATTATGATGTATGTACAAACAAATGACATCAAACGTATAATAATTCAAAATTGATAGATACGTATTAACGGGAGAAACCAGTTTGGGAGGCCGAAATTTTGGTGTTTTTCGTGAATTTTTTTTAACAGGGAAGGAATAATCAGAATTTGTTTAAACTTGGAGGATATTTTATTCATGTTCTGAAGTACAATTTGTAATTTTTTCAAGTAATTTCCGCCGGAAATAATGGAGTTAGAAGCTGCTGTCCATGGACGACTTTTTTTCAACTGGTGGACATTCTAGCTCAAAAAGTTAATGACCAATCGTTCTGAAAATGTGTGTGAATATTCTTTATTCAATTACAATCTATATGAACCTAACTCTGGGATGATATTGTTATTAAAAATATTTTTTTAATGCAGAAAAGGTGAAAAAACATGGTATAAAAACATGACATTGTGTTCAAACACCTTAAAAACATGCAATTTTCAACTTTTATGATCACAATTAGGTTCATATTCTTAGGAAATATGTTGTTAACGAAAAAAGAAAATTGTAATGATTGCAGATAAAAATGGTGACTTCAGGAATGCCCACAAGCAAAAAACTCGGATGGCGATCGTCAATGGACAGCAGCTTCTAACTCCACTATTTCCGGCGGAAATGACTTGAAAAAATTACAAAGTGTACCTCAAAACATGAATAAAATATCCTCCAAGTTTAAACAAATTCTGATTATTCCTTCCTCGTTCAAAAAATTCACGAAAAACACCAAAGTTTCGGCCTCCTAAACTGGTTTCTCCCGTTAATCATCAGCAAGACTATATCGAATCGAATAAAAAAAAATAAAAAAAACTAATAAATTATGGTTATTTGAAACTAGTTCGATCCCAGTTAACTGTTTATTTATCGATCGATATATTACCGCTAATTATCTGCAAACTAATCTAATCTTTAAATTACTTCACGTGTATATACGTTTATATATATAGATCGACGCTAATTTATATGATTCTCGCGATAAGCGTTTATCGGCTTCGATTAAAATCCGAGGACATTCAAAACGCTCGGAATTTTTGAAAAAATTCGCTTCTTGATACGAATCAAGCGCCATTTTTTGGTATCGAAACGAAATTTTTTAAAAGATAGTAGAAAACCTCCATTTTTTAAAAAATAAATCATGACACAGTGAGTGGCTAAACAGATATATTGAAAAATTGCCATTTTTCAAAATCCAAGCGAGTTACAGCCCTAGAAAAAATTTACAATAGGCTCAACATTGACCAATACTGGGCCATATTTGGCCGATTGTAAATTTTTTTCTAGGGAGTGAGAAAAAGTGGATAAAAAAAGCGTTTTAATCTTTTAAAATAAAAGTTCGAAGAAATAAAAAATGATTTTGGACCTTGAGATTGAGAATACATCGTAATAATGGCAAAATTGTTTCCAGGTTAAGCATTACGATTATTATTCGTTGTATAACATTTTTCTAGAAATAAATATGTCGACTGAAATTTTAAGATGGGCAAAGTAAGTGCTCAAAGAATAAAAAAGATGCTCCAAAAAAAGAGTCGACTTTTGAAAAAGTTTGTATATCGCTTTATATAAAGCCTTGATCGATCGAATCTCCTCAAAATAAATCTCATTTTTGTTATTTTCTATTCTGTGTACGAGTGTATTTATCTGTTTAGATAGATTCGGTATTGTGAGGTCTGACAGTGGCAAAGTCAATTGCCAAAAAGGTTGGCTGAAAATTCGTTTGTTCGTGTATTTCGACCCCCCGAGTCGTCAACCTGCTCGGTGTGTAAAATCGGGGCTAGAAATCCAAGGGTATTAGGCACCCCTACTGTGTAGCCGGATTTTTTTTTTCACCTGCGAGCCCCTCTCTTATTTCTGTTCGAGATTTCTATCTCTCAACCACCTATTATTGAGCCTGGGGGGGGAGGGAGGGAAGGAAGGAAGGGAGGGAGAAAAACACTTAAAAAAGAAATGGGGATCATGCTAGAAATATGCATAATAATTTCGAAAGGATCTATTTTTTCTCTTCAAGAAAATATCAATTTTTCTTTCCGATATCGATCCTTTAAAAAATCATTAAAAATGTATCTCTGTAATTTTCGTACACCGCTCAAAAAGTGAGTACAGTAATGTATTTATCTACATATTAAACATTTTTAAACAAACTTTACTTGTATAATCGAGAAAAGGTTCTGTTGGTCAATTAAAAGTGGACTGGGGAATGAGGGACAAAATTATAAACAACTTTGATCCAATTCCACATTGTTTAACCTCAATACAAGAAGCAAACAAACAGCAACGTGTCAAAATATAGAATCGTGTGGGCAACTAATTAATCGTAACTAGTTAACGAGAGAGATGACACGAGTAAAATGAGAAGGGTGAAAATAAACGACGTAAATAATACGAGGCTCATAAATATTTGATAAAGAGTTCTCGCAAGGAAAATAAATTGATAAAAATAATGAAAATGAAAGAGATAATTATTGATACGAAAGATAAATCGATTAAATGAGAAATATTTGAGGATCAACGCTTTTTCGAAATCGTTGATTTATTTCGAATGAATGAAAACGTAAAAGAATCGAAAGTTTGGATTCTCCAAGATAGATAATGAATGGAGAAACACGTCAGCGAGGAAACCCGTGGGATAAATGTTGACGAAGTTTAGCAACCATAACGCAGTTACGTATTATAATAGAGGGCGAATATACTATTTAGATTAATGGGAGGGTTAAAGGGTCTCGGTGAGTGGGCACCCCACCAACGAGACTGGTTCGAACCTTCACCTGTCGACCCTCAACCATTTTTACCCATACGAGCCTTCCTCGATCGTTTTCAATCTGTATGTATGAACGCCGAAGGTATAGTAACTTTTAAATGGATCTCTCGAAGCAGGTAATCCAGTTCACGATCTATTTTCTCATTTTCTTATATTTATTTTATTTATTTGTTTCTTTTTTCTTTTTTTTTTTTTTCAAATAAAACTAACAAAACGACCATTATGTCGTACTTTGCTCCTGTCCGGTACTGTTTTTCGAAACCATTCAAATTTCTCCCAACATACAAAAAAAATAATAATGAATTATTGGACACTGAGAAAAAAAATTTGTTCATCGAGCTAGCTCCGTTCGACGAAAAATGGTGGATCCAATAATTTTTTTTGTTGAATGACAAACGATTTAGTTTATTCAACCTAAATAATTTACTTTATTCAACCGAATCATGCAAATTTCTTGTAGATTAATAAACTGGTATCATTTATTTGCTTCCGCATACTTTTAAGTTGCTTCAATGAAATATTTGTTCGAATCTGAATGATCAAATTGATTAAACGGTAATCGTTAGGATTAATAAATGAATTGGTTTATTTGTATGATATTTTGTTGCATTGACATTAATTTGTTTGTGGCTGCGTCGAAGTTTTGTTTATTCGACGAATGACTCGTTAATAATTATTTCATCTTATCTCAAAAATGTTTTATTGCCCATATCGAACTAAATATTTTCATTGAAAGAAACAAAATTTGTTTCGATAAGTAACATTTTTTTCTCAGTGTAGAAGTTTCGTTTCTACCGCGTGACTTGTCATGCACCACTTTTTTTTATTTTGACGAATAATCTCGGTTTTTTTTTTAGTAAAAATTTTGTGTTAGTCACGCTTGTAGTCCAGACTGTTGAAAATTTGATTTCGTAACGCATTTTTCGTTACATGCCCAAACGGATTTACCCTCGCTATAGAAGTCTCACTTAAATAACGTAAAAGAATGTCTGGCCCATGGAGAAGATCGGTAATTCTGTGCAGATTCCAAGATCCGAATTCCCATATTTTCGAGGTTTGAGGCCCTTGAAAAATGATTACAATTCTTTTCCAGGAGCCACGAAAACTTTTCCGAGATTTTCATGATACTGTAAACTGTAAAGGGATCTTCGAATAGTTCTGCGGGATGAAAAACCGTAAAATATATCGAAGGTAAATATCTCCATTTTTATATTCTTATTTAAGAATCGAAAAGCATTGGTAACAAGTTTGAAGTACTTGAGAATATCCAGGTACGATTTTTTCCCTCTACGAGACGTTTTTACGTCAATCAAAAGCGTGCGAAAATATCTACTCGTACCGAAATGTTTTTTTTTTTTTTTTCCTAAGAGGATCGTCAGGTTCTTCGGCTAGAGTTTTTATGCTTTGAAATGACGAGGGTAAAAAAATATGAGGGATGGAAATTGACTAGCTTTTCATCAAGGTGGTAGCATTCTCCATTTCCGGCAGTTCGACGTGAAAGAAAGCCAATAAGAGTCGGAAAAAGCACAAGGATCAGAGAGAAGAGGAAATACACGTCCTTCGAGTCAAGTTGCTGTTTATAATGAAAAATTTGAGTACTGGCAAAATGACAAAGAGCGACGAAACGAGAAAAGCCAAGGGCAATGGGGAAAAAAAGGACCGTTGACGTGAAACAAGATCTTCTAGGATAATACCAACGTCCGATGCTTGAAGAGAAGAAAAAAAGGCAAAGGGACACAAGATGACCAATTTTTTTTGCCTGCTTCGTTTATGGCTGCTTGAGTGAGACCGCGGCGACGCTTTCTCCCATAACTCAAACATATGGTAGCGTATAATTTCCGTATCTTTGTTAAAATCGGTAATATCCTTGGGCACTCGTTACGAATGTCAAGTGCATTTTCCAGTAACAAAAAGAAAAGTCAAGAGTTATTTTCTTAACGACGAAGGACTCTCTCGTCACTGCATTAAACTTCTTGCTGCTTTTGCAGTTGAAACCGACGCTCTGCTCCGGGGAATAAAAATAGGAAAAGGTTTTTGAATTTTTAAAGAGGGCACGAACGTTGAATCTCTTTCGTAGGTAGGACAGAATTTTCGATTCGTTCTTTATTCTTTATTGCCCAAAAGTTTGGGATAATTCTGGCTCCCTTAATAATGAAAAAAAAACCTGGTTTTCTAGTTTATAAACGTTCGCAAGGTAATGAAAAACAAAAGTTCAAAAAAAGCTGTAAAAAATCGGATTTTATTTGTTTGTTTTGACAATTTTTAATAAGTACAATTTCGTGGAATAAAAAGTTTGTATTCTCGGTCGACGAATGATTATTTCGTATCGTCACGAGCCCATATCGTTTGTAACGAACGAACATAGGGGTAGTAGGCCAGGGAGACAACGAGCATTTTAGGCGTCAGTGTCTCGTTTTAAATGCATCAGCGTTGAAAATTGAAACTGTTCGAGAGAAGGGAAGAAAAAAAAAGAATACGAAGAAGAAGAAGAAGAAGAAGAAGAAGAAAGGAAGTGACCTGGAGTGTCTTTTGTTTCAGACATGTTGAGATACTGCAGCATCCTCGAGAAGGCAACATAATATCCCGAAAGAAAACGTTAAGGGGAAAGCCCGGTTTACCAGATGCGGGTTTCGGGAGAGCCGAGTGTCCTCCCACTCCTCTTTCCCTTTCGTTTAAACGGAGATATTTGTTCTCAGTTTCTTAGGGATATCGCTAACCCGTATTCAAAACATTTGCACCCAAAGCACGAATTCAAACCCTAAGCCATGAGAATTAAGAAATCTCTGAAAATCTGTTTGTACCCGAAATGAAAAATTCTCGTGGTTTCTCAAAACTACACTGATTTTTATCTCAATTCTTTTTCGACTCTGCGGTACGAGACCAGATTTTTTTAAATTAGAATTCCAAGCGCTAAGTCCGGGCACTTTATCATTTGAGCCAAACCGCGAGTGAAATCAGTTTTTCTGAGTAATTCGTTGGTGCTTCGACGAAAGGTATTCGAGTTGATAATTTTTTCAGCTCAGAAAACAAGAAAAAAAAAGAATAACAACAACGAGTTTGTATGAAAATTTGGTTCCGAGAAGAGTGTAGAAATGATGAGAGCGAATACATTTTGTTCTTCCCCAGACTGAAGGGTGTTGAAAAATAAAAACAAGTCTGAGAGTGAAGATCGTAAGAATGCGAGCACGAGATTGGTGAGAGCATGCCTCGATGTCCCGCTGCGAGAGAGGACAGGGACAGAGGACATAAGCGAAACAGAGAAAGAGCGAGAGAGTAGGCAAAAAAAAAAGAGAGACAAGATTAAAGACGAAAAACTTCGAATTTGCTGTACGAGAAATCTCAAATGTTTCGCGCGCGTGTGTTTGTTAGAGGAGAGATGGCTAAGAAGCGAACAGTAGCAAAAATAAAAAGATGCAAAAGAAGAGAAGAAAAGGAGGAGGAGGAGGAGAAATAGAAGAGGGGAAGTTTCGAGTCCCAGCAGCTTCAAATTACTGTAACGTTTTCCCTCTCTTTTTTCCTTCTCAGTTATGCTCGTTTTCACAACAAAGAGAGAAGACCCATCTCGTTTCATCCTCGTCTTTTATTCTTTCCCTCTCTCTTTCGTTTTTCGTCCCTTCCACATCGTGTCAGAATTCTCTTCCTTCGGATACTGAAACTATCGTCGTTTTATTTTTTTCGTTGCTCTGTCTCTCTCCTACACTCGAGTTTCGTCGAGCGCCATAACCAACCAACGGCGCTCATCGGTACGTCCGAGAAGAACCTTCTTCTTCTTCTTCTTCTTCATCACACAACGCTATATGCTCTTGCTACGGCAAACTCTATCCGGCGCAAGCCCCGCGGCGTTGCCACGCCGGGGTCCAAGATCCCGAGAAACTGTACAAAAACCACCCGTCCTCCAAACACACACACACACACACACACGCACACACACACATTTACACACTTTCGAAATAAACAGTCACACACACACACACTTACGAAATAAACAGTCCTACACTCACGCACACAACAAAATTACAAAAACGAGGATAAAGTTTCTCGTCGTTCTCGTTCCTTCATTTTCTTTCATTCTTATTTACTTATCTTTTCCCGCCAACTGTCATCGAAATAATTTTTATTGTTTTTTTTTTCGATATATATATATTTTTTTTTAACAAAATTTCAACGCTTCGTCTTTGGTCAAATTGATTTTGATAAACGTAAATTTTGTGACATAAACACGCGGCTGGTTTGCACGCGACAAGAAAAGATGAATTCGTGGATTTACCGACGAGAATAATTATTCCTCGAACCGCGAGGGAAGGTTCGTAAGAAATTAATGGAGAATATAATGATTTTAACGATGTATTTTCTCGTTTATCGGAATAATTTTCATTGTTTTTTTTCGACATTTTTTTTTTTTTGACAAAATTTTAACGTTGCGTCTTTGGTCAAATTGATTTTGCAAAACGTAAATTTTGTGACTTAAACACGCGATTGGTTTGACACGACAAGAAAAGACGAAATCGTGAATTTACCGACGAGAATAATTATTTATTCCTCGAACCGCGAGGGAAGGTTCGTAAGAAATTAATGGAGAATATAATGATTTTAACGATGTATTTTCTCGTTTGAGACATTTCTTATTCACAGACAAAAGTCCCTGGAGAATTTCTTGATAATAGTGCAGAATCTATAATTTCTCTCTTTTCTCTACGAACGATAAGAAATCTCATAATATTTTTTGGATTCTTAGGATTGTCATTGTCGATCGCGAGGATTCCGCATCGAGTTTATAGCCCAAAACGATTAACTCCATAATTTATGGGCTGTTTCTTATTCTCCTTTTCCCCCATTGAGTGATAATAAACACAACGGAGACGAGAATAGTCACGAGTCGTTGATCCGAAGCTTGGGAATGATATATTTTTATATATAGGATATTACTTCGTGCACGCTCTGTACGATCGGAGAATATACGTGGAGCTAATTTCCTCAAGGATTTTATTGGCGCGATGATAGCTTTGGATCGCTCAGTGATTAAGTCTCCGGGATATGTTTTTTCTCCTCGAACTTACATACGATTTTAGAAAAACTTTCAGTGAACTCAATTTTTTCCTGCATTTCTAAATTGCATCATTTTTGTTGATAAAAAATTGATCAGTCATTTAATTATTCAACATCGATATAATTTAATTGAATATTTTGATTTTCGGACCATCACCATTTTGGTTTTTCACTTGTTTTTAAACAATTCATAAACTTTGGTCGTTTTTTTCTTTAGTTTACACGAATCTTTAGACTTTGAATCCCTTCGGCTAATTTCTTCATACCGACTTGTTTACTTATATGTCCACGGCTACAAGATACGTTGATCGATGACGAGGAGACATGAATATATAGAGGGCTATGAGTAATATGGTCGCGAAGTCTAACACAATTGATCATTGCATGCTTCTCGCACGTATACACGAGTACATTACGTAACGAAAACTTTCTTCGCGACACCAACGTGGACGAATATCCATTCATCTCTTTTTTCCCCCTCCCCCTGGATCTTTGTTTATCGACAGTACGTAAAGCACGACAAATTTATTGACTTGTTATACAGCACAAGTCTTGACAGTTAAACTTGATGGAATAAAGTTCTGGTTACGTTGAAAGAGCTTCTCAAAATTCACCTATTATTTCGGTTAATTCGAGAGGAAAACAGTAAAAACTTTACAACTCTTTTTGACACCATTTTCTAACGATAGTGTCCTTTTAGTACCCATTTTTGTTAGGCATTTATTTTTTATGAACCTTTGTCATGAATTTGAAGTCAAAATTGGCATGAAATTTCAACTTTTTCGAAAATCGACAAATTGAAGAATGAATAAAAGTTATTTTCGTTCAATTTTAATGGTGCAAACTTCGATTCCATGTTTTCTGCCGATTCGCGCGAAAACCGACTAACAATTTTACGGACATTCAATCTTCGATCATGAAGTTCGCGATAGTTGATAGATCGTAATCTTAGATTTTGGCCAACGCTAAAAACTTTTCAACTTCACCGCTAGATGGCTATTTGATGCTCACGATCGCCACTTCAGATAAACAATGCTAAAACGCTTGTTTTTTCCATTCGATATTTTTTTTAAGTCACAATTGTTTCAGGTTATTCAATTTCGAAGTTTTTCGTTTATGATTTATTTGGTGCCTGAACAGTTTTTATTCGAACAATGAAAAACCGGTTTCTTCGAAATACGAGTGAATGAAATCATATCGATTTTTATTTGATGACGTCTATGTATTTTTTTGAAATTCGAAGCTGTGTGAAAAAGCTGTTTATCGAAACGTCAAAGTTTATGGAGGACTCAAGCGCGCAGTAGCGAAAGATCGCTTATTTTTATTCTCATTCGTCGGCGTGGTTGAGTTTTCACCGAAAAAATGACTGACTTTTCCGAAATTTGCTAACCTCCCACAATTACATTTCAGCGGGATGGAATTATCGTCAAAAGTTTCACAACGTACTGCTCGGAAAAAGAATCTAATCGCTATCGCGTTATTTTTCCGTTTTACTCATAAAAAAGAAAAAAACGTTTATTTATGCACGACGAATCATAACTCGAATAGATTTGTATAGTGCCATATGTATATAAATTACTGAGCGCATAGTCACGCGGTCAAAGTGAAGAATATAGCGCGTGAGGTGTGAGTTTCGCGCTTAGCGGCGCTAATTGCGTGTGATACGTTCGAAATATATCGATATAATTTGGCGTCAATATAAGAAAGTGTATGTTGTTGCTATAAATAAATACCTGCAGTCTCGTGGGGAAGTGTCGTCCGTTGATGATGAAAAAAAAGCAAAAAAAAGAAACCAAACTATTTCAAACAAACCTCAACGTCACACGCTCAATTTTTCGACACTATATTATACGATGACACCGAAACACACTGTATGAGAAGTAAAATTAGCGAAAACAAATAATAAAAATAAAGGGAAATATTATCACGTGTTAAACTTTGGAGCGACCCGCACATCGGTGAGCACACTGCCGCGGCGCAACCCGACACAATATACAAGAATAACAAATTAATATATCCTGGCTGCGTCTACGGCCGTTCATGAATGAAACTAAGGAACAAGCACGCAGCACTCTCCCACGTTACCGAACCTCTACTCTCCCCACTCTTTCTCTTTTTCGACTCAACTCAACGCCGGGAAACTTTCTCATTGGTCGACGATCCCCCCTCTACTTCGCCGCGCAGTTCCTTGTAACTATACGAGTCAATCGAGCAGAGGGGATTTTCTTTCGGTACGTCAATTTGCTAAATAAATAATTTCTCGGCGAATACTTTAACCGATTAATCAAATTAATTTCTTTTCGTAATGAAAATTTTGTTCATCTCGAATTTTATATTTTTCGGAAATCATTCCGCAGTACGGTTCAAATATTCATAATTTTTAATGAAAATTTAAATTCGGCTACTTTGAGATTTTTAAAAGTACTACGTACATTGGTTCAGGGACAAAATTCACGTGGAAAAATTGAATTGTCTCTTCAACTTCTTGCATAATTGTTACTTAATTGACGTCAGAATCGATATTATTTTTCGGTTTATGTTTTACAATTTATTATAAATATTCAACGTGACATATTAACAGCTTCATTTACTAAAGTCGTAATATTGATCACTGTATATCCGCCATATTCGTCTGCAAGCAGCTGATTGGAATATCCGCACCTCCCAAAAAGTGAGAAAGTTATTGCTTCGTTTTTGCTCGATTAATGAATGATTATCTATTTAACTTTATTAATTCTGCTTTAATAACTATAAATAGCGTTTAATGGAAATTTATTTATGTTCAATTATATCGCTTTCTCCGTACGTAACCTTCAACACGACGTACACTTTCTGAACTCGAAATTTCGTTACATAATTGTAAATTTTACTATAAAAACGTAAAATGGAATTGATTCTGATGATTGATAATGTAGAAAATCTGTGTTTTAAGCAATCATGCTGACCCCAAGATTCGTCGCTGGTGTGCCCAAAATTGTCAAGCGTAACATTGGAATTGCTGCGCCAGCACTTCAGAAAGCCAGCGATCCGATTCAGCAATTGTTTCTCGACAAAATTCGCGAGTACAGATCGAAGAGCGTGTAAGTACGATATTTTGGAATTCAAACTTTCGCAGGTATCTAAATAATTTCAAAATTAATTTAACAAACCTTCACAAATTTGTTCGTATAAATTTGATTTTCTCTTAGCCTGCATGCAAATAAAACTCGACATGAAACTTTTATTTACATTGTTCAATATCGAAAATTTAACTAATATCATTTTTAGTAAATGTCAGTTTTTTTTACCCAGTTTTATGGGAAAATATTCCAGCAGTTGATATTTTTTTTTTTTTCACTTGTTACAGTGGTGGAAAAATGGTCGATCCAACTCCAGAGATTGAAAAGGAACGTAAATCTGAACTGGACAAACTTGCAGCCCATTACGGCGGTGGATCAGGCACCGATATGACCGCTTTCCCCACGTTTAAATTCGAAGGTACTTAATCTTTTACATTTATAATATTATCAACTCTCTTAACCTTTCAACCACACATAGGGTTAGTTTGACCCATTATTTTTGAAGTCTAACACATTTTTTTTATACACCTCTGACTTTGAACTGTTTTTTTGAGCACTTACATTGGTTTCTTCAAAGAAATTTCTCACATAATAAAAACATAATTCATTAGGAAAAATATCTCTCCACTTAAAAAAATGCATATTTTGCGAAATATCATTTGAAGAACGTTTAGGATCGAATTGACTCCACACGCAGATGAAGGATTAAATGCAAAGGAAGATTATTTTTCATTTTGAACATGAATTATGTTTATTCAGATTGTTAATAATTATATTGATATTTAATTTAATTTTCTCGTCGAACTGTACATAAACAATGACGATAATATTAATAAGAAAAATTGAATAATTTCAGATCCCAAAGTGATAACTGGCGCCGAAAAGTGAAATAATTATTGTACAAATAGTGTAGAAAATTTGAAATGAGAAAACGTTGGTTTTGCGTCGATGGAAAAAAATACCACACCCTTCGACTGTTACTCCTAAGCTGAATAAAAAATGATAATTCAAAAAATTCCATATATTCGATGCTCCTAATAATTTATTTAATATAAAAAAACGAAACTTATTTATTTACGATCTTATTTTCATATTTTTATCTACGAATCAGGTGTCAACGCGCTAATAAGGCGCGTATTCGTTATGGCATCGTCGAGAAGCAACATACGACATTTTTTCGATATGGATTTCATTATTCTGGCGCACTGAATCATCTCCTGACGTTTAACCGTCGTGCTGAAATCACCTGAACACGTACACAACTCGTTCACGTTGTCTCTTTTTATTTGAAGGCACTTTCGACATTGCAAATCTTGTAAAACGTAACCCATCGTTCTACGATAAAGTATGTCTATCAAAGCGAATTCAATTTCCGCGTTGTCGTAACTCGTTTCGCACATCGGACAATTCCACGAATATCTGCAAAATTAATTAATCTTAAAATTGGCTGAAGTGTTTTTTTTTTTTTTTAATTCAATCACAGCCATTTTTACCTTTTACTGATTTTTTACAGTCAAAAACGAGTGTTGCAAAAATTACTTACATTCCGTCAACTACGGAGACCGAATTGTCCTTACAAAGATCAATGTCTCTCGTGTGATTGCACGTTTTGCAAATCACTTCGGGCAATACAAACGATATGCAAGGATCTGTCCACTCAGCTTTGTCACTGAAACTTCCGACTCCGATTAAACGCAACAGATTTTTCTTGAGATCGTACACGTCGTCTGCCAGTTCTTTATCGAGGGACAGAATCTGAAAATAAAAAGATTCATTCTGGTGAATGCTGATTAAATGAAGTTATTCAAAATTATTACTTCTTTGGAAGTAATTTTTTCGTAAAAACGCAAGTTTCGACAAAAAATGCTACGACAAAGGAGCGTATTTTTTTACATTTTCAGAGGCCAAATTCATAAATTTTGATTATTTTGAAAATAAGTAAAAATATTTTTTTTAATTAATGAAAATTAGTAATTTCACATTTTAAATAATCACCTTGCAAATGGCTTTGATCATTTCCAACGCCGGGTTGATTCTCTTGCTCTCAGCACCGCCAAGATCGAGATTAGGATTATTCTCAAGAGTAATTACTTTTTCGGGCAGTCTTTTGTGAATTTTTTGAATGAGTTGAAACAATTTTTGGGACATCTCACCAGCGATGAGTTTTTTAGCGAATTCAGCGGAGTTTTGTAGCGCTCCAAGTCCGAGAGGCGCAGTTTGAGTCTGACTAATCGTGCTGTCTCTTCTTCTGCGTTTGGGAGTTTGATTCTCGGGTTCGTTGTCGGTGATGTGTCGATAAATAGCGCTGATGTAGCCAGCGATAATGGTGCGAAAGTGTTCGCGACACATGGCTTCGTTGGGTAGAATTTCCATGAGGTTCCAGTTCATCATAATTTGTGGAGTATCATCCTCGTCTTCGTCTTCTTCGTCGGGGTCCTGCATGTCCTTTGGCAATTTGCCGAGGACACCAGCGTGATTTGGCAAGTCGAGCCAGACGAGATAGAGCCAACAGTTTTCAAAAGTGATATTAATACTGTGAAACAATTCTTTGTTCCTGATCGAGGCGACGACGTAATTAATGTGCCCGAGAGCAGCATCGACGGTTCTCTTCTTCGTGCAAATGATGATTTTATTAAAATTTGCAAATACGATTATCGATCCGAGTCTCATGAACTCAGCGACGAGTTGTATGAATAGTTTTTTCATGTAATTGTGAAGAGTCCGACGTAAAGCAGGATCGTAGAGCAGAGCGCTGGGCGAACGTAGCCAACGATAAAAATCCATCAATTGACAATCGGCGTAAACATTTTTATGCAGAGTAACATCTTTGAGCCAACTGCTGACCATGCTTCGAAGGACTTTGAAAGAAGCGCTGCAAAGTGCGGTCTCGTCGTAGCTCGGGATCGTCGCGGTCGTCGATGACCCGGTGACCATTTCTTGCAGCGAGACTTGTGCAGCTGCGTGAAAAGCGACGAAAGAACTTGTGCCATCGACGTCATTAACATGGTGCGATTGTAGCAGAGTATTTACAGCCAAACTCTCGATATCAAGCTCGACGCAAACGCTCGAATAAGTGCTTGGGTAATTCGCAATGGAGTTTGTACTCTCCTCGAAATCGGTCAACAATCGATTGTCGTCGTTTTCGCTGCCACCCAAATCCGGCCTCTCGGTCGTTGAGTACCAAAGCACGAAATTGTGTTTCTTCAGATTTCTCGCGTAAAAAAGATCCGCTCCGAAGAGTGTAGCGTCGGCAGGAATGTTGCCGATTGGAGCGTGGAAATAACGACATTGTTCAGCCATCAGCTTCAAAACTCTCTCGCTTTTGAGATAATGTCCGATCATCGTTCTAGCTCCGAGCCTTTGCCACTCGAGTGTATCAAACAAATGCTCCGGATCTTGCACTCTTGTATTCACCACTGGGAAATCGTTGAGCAATGGCATTTCACTGCTTAATTCTTCGACATTGATAGCTGTTTGAACGGCCAAAATCGTCGCGCCTTTCATCTCGTTCTTGTACGTTTTCAGTGCAGCTTGAACAGCTCGACAAATAGCGTGAAAACTGGTTTCTATTTTAACTTCGAAATGAATTTCCGTAGGAGCATCGATATTTCCTGCCAATTCTCCGGACGCTCTCGTTCTTTCGTTGACGTAAAGTGTTCCCATGTTTGGCATTTGATTAGTTTTTACACTGTCTTGAACGTAAACGTGAGCTCGTTTGCTAGGACCAAGAAAAAGCCCCCAAATGGCTCGCTGATGATTCGACGACCAGTGGTGATACAAAAATATGTATTTTATATCAGACTCGAGATAGGGCTGGGCCGAAATACTCTTGAACTGCAATTGTTCCAATGAGAAAGTGTCCCCGACTTCCGAATTACGGGAACACGAGGAAGAATCGACCATGCAAACGCAACCGAGATGCAAAATCGCTCGAAACTCCAGAGACACCTGAGTTTCGTAAATCCCTTCGACTTCTGGTTTGCTCAATTCGTCAGCTAACAAGTGACCGTTTACTTCGTAAAGCTCCTCGGGAACGGTGTACTGATAAAGATTGTAAACAGGCCTTGATCTCGGCAATATTTTCGCGCATTTTCTCCACGTTTCGTTCGGTCCAGGCTCGCCTCTTTGTTCCCTCGTATTTACGTAAAATATACGAGGAACTTTGAGCCTGATTTGATGCAATTGTTTGTCAACCATTGCCCACAAACGGAACATTCCAGGCTCGTTAGTTTCGGCGATTTGTATTATTTGCCAAGGTGTTTCGAGCAGCGTTCGATGGGAACGGTGGATGAAGCCGTCGATCGTATTCACGTTGGTCGTTCTCGACACCCCACGATTTCCCCTGTTCAATTCGTCACTTCCGGTCTTGTTTCTCTTGTTGCGTTTCTGTAACGTTCTCTGCTGAGCTTGATGGTGCCATTTCTTTTTGTGAAACTGTAACCACGCTTGATGCTCTTCGCGAGTTTCACCATAACTCGGAGGCGGACCAAGAACTTCGCGCCAATTTTTGCTCAGAGTTTCCTCGTCCAAGTCGGCCGAAGATTGTCTCTTTCTCTTGGTCACCGTTACCATCGGTCTTTTGAATACCGAGGACGGACCAGCGCCATCTTCGATATCGATGATCGGTGTCGATTCTCTCGCGCTCTCAGGATTTTCTCCGCTGTTTTCTGGTCTCGTGATTTCCACTTTTCCGAACATGTCCGTGATTCGCCTCTGCTTCTTCACGTCGTTTTTCTCGAGCAACTTTTTGTGCAGCCAATCAGGATATTTGACGCGAGGCACAGGATTCGCCAGGCCCTGAAAAGCAGCGGGAATTGTTATGATTTTTTGTATCGTACTGCCAAGCCTCTCGATGTAATAACCCCAATCGAGTATGTCCCGAATATCGAAACTTTGGAGACCGGAATCTTTGAGCCATTTGCGTAAATAGTGCCGTTTCAAACTCTCTTCCGACTGGAATATCGCGAGCGGTATCGCCCTTTCGGTCACTGGCGCGCCTTGCGGTTTCATCGATATTACAAATTTGCAAGCAAGACCTTTGTCCTTGACCATGTCGCTGCCCAAAAACTCAGCCAATCTTTTGGCCGTGGAGATCGACGTCGATTTTTGACTTCCATATTCTTCCAACTTTTTCGACATCGATTTGTTCTCGGAGATGAGTTCGAAGAGGTCGGAATCTGGCATATCGGCGCCTTTGCTGTACAAAACGTCGAGCCAGTAATCAGCGACTTTTGCTACTGATTTGTAACACTCCTCGAGAGTGTTGCCTTTCAAAAATGATTCGAAGACCGAGGATTGGAAGATTTTTATGAGTTGAAGCTCGCCTCGCCGTTTGACCTCGAAACCTTTCAACTCTGCGAGGCTTCCGTCAAAGTTGAAAACTGCGTAACGTTTCTTCAACTTTTTTCCTTCCTCCTTCGCCGCTGGCAATACCATCGCTCGATAAGGCCCATCAACTTCGAAGAAAATTGAATTTTCGTTTCTTATCTCGTAAACCATGTTGACAGGATCAATGAGATCGTGATAAACGTCGTTCGTGAATGTGTCCTTGACCATGAAATTCAACACTGCGTTCGGATAGGAAATAGCGAGCTTCGATTTTTTCGGGTGTGTCGTTTCGACGACGAAATTGCCGGGAAAGCTTTGTGGCAAAATGCACCAGATACCGTCCGTGTCGAGTTCCAACGGACGTCCAACTTTTTCGATGATTTCTCGAGCTCTCATGATAATATTCGCTCCTGTGTGACACACGATTCCACCCATTTCCATACTGTGCCAACGAGCACCTTTGCGCATAACGTATCCGTAAAAAGAATTGAGAATACATTTGTGCGCGAGTTGCAAAGAGTCGTAAAGAATTTCGCGATTTTTCGCTGACTTTATTTCGCTGGCGTCGCCGTTCGCGATCGCAGCTGCGACCTGTTGTTTCGCCGCTTTCGTTAAGCCCTTGTACTCGTAACGACGATCTCGAAAAGCTCTCACGGTATCGACGTAGAAAGAATTCTCCTTTTGGCAAACTGTTTGCTTGCGTATTTCGACTTTCGTCACTTTTGTTTTCGCGTAAGCTTTTCGACAGTAATCGGAGAGCCGTTTTTTCTCGAGAGCAGCTTGTTCGTTCAATGGAAGTTCGTGAAAAGGTCGCGCCGCGCTGCCATCCTCGGATTTTATTGTTTCGGTCTCTAACTGTTGTTGAATTCGTTGAAATTCGCCAAGACTCGCTGGTAAATATTCGCCTCGCCAAGCCCATTCCATTTCCCTTTTACACGCTGCTCCAGGGCTGTTAAAATCACAAGCTGCACATGTAGCTTCGTTCACGATGGCCGATGGTTGCAGACGATTTGTCAGAATAATATTTGGATACATGGCTCCGACGTCAAGATGATAAATAACTGGATTTTCCTGTCTGATCGGATGAGCCTTCAGGGCTAACAATTTTTGCTTTATTTCCTCCGACACTTGCTCGAAATTCGTAACCGTTTCGAGAGGGACTTTTTCTTCCTCTTGGATCGAATGTTTTAGCGCTTTTTCCACACCGGCGATCAATTCGTCCACGGCACTGGACTCGATCTTAAATCTGTAGGGAATGTCCGCACGAAATACACCCGATTCCAGGGCTTCGACGTGACCGCCGACGTACGTTTCGACGTCGAGCACGTGCCCGTCCGCCGTCAATTTATTCAGTTCGGCAGATTGTTTATTCGGAAAAATGATGTTCGCTCGGAAAGCCTCGACCATCAATAACGACTCGCAAAGCGTGCCGGAACCTTTTCTCAATACTTCGTCCGGATTCATCGGGATTATTGTACAAAGAGCGAATATGAAAGGCTGCACGTATTTTTGATAAAGATAAAACGTCGCTACTGCATCGGACACTGAATAATTCGCTAATGTCTCCGGTTGTTCCACTGCTAATCGACACATGTCCTCCGGATCCAATTCCACTGGATCGTATCTCAGTTTTGCTTTCGCTACTGCCTTCAAACCTTGCGAACCGACGGGCAGATAAGAATCACGCTTTACCCAGCTTTTGGAAAATAAAATAAGGCGTTAGTATCATTTTTACGCCCGATATTTTATTTTTTTTAACTATCAAAAACTTTGTTTTACCCTTTTTTTATTTTTAAAAAAGTATTTTAACCCAAATTTCAAAACCTGGTCCTATCTATTGATCATTTTTCCGTGTACGTCAGCAATTTTTTTTTCAATAAACAAACTGTTGTCTTATTAAGGAATGCTTGAAATTTATATATATTTTTTTCGAGCTTTAAGGGTTCATGAAAAAACGAATCAAAATAATTTATTGAATATAAAAATGAATTCGAATATATGAACAAATAAAGTAATAATAATAACTAATTTTTTTATTTGAAAAAACGATATTTTGGTTTTTTTTTGTATCGGAAACTTACTGTAAACAATCCAAATGAATAGCTGCTCGACTTCCATAAAAGTCATCCCGAGTTTTGGCGAAACCGATCGTATCCTTCATGTCAATTTTATGAAAAGTTGCTCTAGCTTCAACGAACGGCCAATCGAAACCATCGCCGTGATACGAAACGAATATGTGTGGTTTCAGATCGTTGATATGCTCGAAAAATTTCATTAGCGTGGCTTTTTCATTTTTCTCATTGAATACCGTGAAAAGACCCTCGAATTCTGGTTTTGGTGTGTACTCGAAATCTTCGATATCCGATGATATTATTTCTCGATTCGTTATCAAATATCCCTGTCGAAATAAACATAAAAAGTTTTGTTATAACTGAATTTTTCTAATTCTTAAATTGGATAAGTCATTCAAAATCGTTTTACTTGACCGTCGATCATGTACGATATCATCATCACTTGATCGGTTGTGGAATCTGGAAACTTCAATGGCAATTTTGTCGTTTCAATGTCATAAGCCAGGACGATTGGATCTATGGGCTCTATCAGGTCCTTTCGTCGCGTTATTATTGGCGGTTCCTCCGTACCTCGCGTTTTTACAGTGTACCATAAACCTACGAAAACTTCACAATCTATGGCCACTCTTACGTGATGAGGAACATCGTGTTCTCTAAAAAAATAATAATTAAACAAACGAATTCAATAATTCAATTTGTAAATATAAATATACTTATATATATATAATTAAAAAATTTCACAATTAAAAATAAAGAAAATGAAAAAAATTCAGTTTTTAATGTATTTAGAAAACTTTAAATTTTTTGTAGAAATTACGGAAAATAATGAAAAGAAATTTTTGAATTTTCGTGGTCTTTTTTTAGACCCTGTTGGATAAATCCACAAATCTTATTGTCAGAAAAATATAACACTGGATTACAAAGAACTTTACCTAATGTCGAGTATATTCTCCATATGACCTATTGGTTTTTTCACTTCTTGACGTTTCATTGGATTCAGCATATCGGATAAAAGATTGGTGTAATAAGTATTGGTCTTTTCACGTTCTTTGCTGGCTTTCACAGCTCTGTTAATATCTCTTTTAACTTTAATCAAATCCGTTAAATTAGCGAACGAGACTTTTAGATATTTTTGCTTTAGTCCAATCAGATGATTCGGCTGAAAATTGCTCCGTGTTAGAATGTGAGATCAAATAATTACTTTGCATCTCCAGAACTTGAAATATCATGTCTAATTACCATATCGAGATCTTCTTTCGTAACTATTTCCACTTTTACCACAGTTCCAGCATACTTTTTCAGTAAAAATGTTGACACTTCCTGTTCTGTCTTTTTGCGACATAAAATGTAAAAATAGGGATAAAACGGCATTGATACTTTAAATCTTGTACAATCTTCTTCCAGAAAATAATAATCTACTCCGCTCAAGAGACCCTGGTTTTCCCCTATGATTTCAGTCTGCGAAAAAGTACATTTTTGAATTTCAAATCCATTTTCTTTATCGCTGATTCAAAGATAATTGATGAATTAATATAAAAAATTTCATTTGATTCTATTTTATTTCCATATTCATTTTTTGTTTCTAAATCATAAATTGGCGATATATGAAAAAAGAAATTGTGAACTTACCGGCTGCATGTTAATAAGATATCCTGTGCGTTCTTTCACATCGTTGGTAGTGTGAAAGCCGTAAAGGCTGTCGATTCTTATGTTTTGAAGAGCCTGATTGAGTCTCCCTTCCGTCGTGTTCTCTCTTTTAGTAAAAAAAAAAAATTTGATTTTTGTAAAATACACGAAATATTGATAAAAAAACAAAATATTTTGAAAAAATCTTGAAATTACTTGGGAATATTGTCGTCACCGAAATATCGTTTTCTCGTCGTTTCCGACTTATCCGGACGATAATTTCCCGTGTTTACAGACATTTCTGTGTCTTTAAATTCTGTTCATTTCGTCGAACAATGTGAAAACAAAGTTACCGCGCTCCTTTCTGACGGGTTTTATCACGAGCAGCTCTGCATTTAGTATTTCAACACAATCATTTTAAGTTTCAAAATCGATTCACTTGACAAAGGAATCTGTTTAAGTTTGAGCGAAAAATGCAAAAGGTTTTAGAACAATAACAAAATGCAACAGGTCAAAACTGTTACAGTGTCGGCTACAGAATGCGCGCCTTTTTAGTAGAGATGGGCGATCATAATCGATTTCCATATAATCGATTGTTTTCGTTGTAAAAATCGATTATTTTTAGCGATGGTTGATTTCCCGATTAATCGATTTTTCGATATATTTTGGCCGCGATATCGATATGGACTGGATTTCTTCGGCACCCGTACAACTCACTCGAAAAAAAACTCCATCAGGAACATCTCTACCAGACCAATCCCAACCAAGGAAAATCTCCACCAATGACAATCTGCACCGGGAACATCTCAACCAACCCAATCTCCATCATTCCCAACTCCACCAGACAAAACTCACCCAGGAAAATCTCTATCGTGGTTAAACTCCACCAGAGGAAAATCTCCATCAGGAACATCTCCACCAGTCATGAAGATTAATCTTTACTGTCGGTATGGAAAACTGCAAAAGTTATCTAGAAATCCCATAGATGGTACACCAGTAAGTGTAAAACAGTGGACATATAACACATAACCAAATTTTGTTACACAACGAGAGAGAAAGGACCGTTTGGAGCCGAAGATTTTTGTCGCTCGCGGATCACAGTGTTTGATTGATTGATGAGTTTGACGACAAAACTCTTCAGCTCCAAACGGTCCTTTCTTTCTCGTTGTGTAACAAAATTTGGTTATGTGTTATGCGTCCACTGTTTTACACTTACTGGTGCACCATCTATGGGATTTCTAGATAACTTTTGCAGTTTTCCATACCGACAGTAAAGATTGATCTTCATGACTGGTGGAGATGTTCCTGATGGAGATTTTCCTCTGGTGGAGTTTAACCACGATAGAGATTTTCCTGGGTGAGTTTTGTCTGGTGGAGTTGGGAATGATGGAGATTGGGTTGGTTGAGATGTTCCCGGTGGAGATTGTCATTGGTGGAGATTTTCCTTGGTTGGGATTGGTCTGGTAGAGATGTTCCTGATGGAGTTTTTTTTCGAGTGAGTTGTACGGGTGCCATTTCTTCTTTGCACATTTTTCAGAAACTTCGTTAATTATTGAATAATTAATGAAATATATAAATTTTTCGGTAAAAAATATTTCTTGTGGCGTTTTTTTTTTACTCTAGGAGTAAAAGTTCAAAAGTTGTGCATTAGAATCAAATTAATTTTTTTTTATAGAGAATATTAGAAAAAATCGATTAAACGATTATTTTTCGATTTTTTTCTTGATAAATCGATTTTTCGATATCGATTATTGGTGTAATCGATTATTTGGAAATCGATTTTTTTTTAAATATCGCCCATCTCTACTTTTTAGCGAACATCCGAAGGAGAGGGGGATTTCTTCTTACCACGTGCCCAAAAACCCTGGTGGGAGAAATACAAACTAAAACTTGAAATAATCGTTTTCGTAAATGAAATTGATATAATTTTTTTTTGTCCTACAATTAAGATTTTAACAACGTACGACTATTAAAAATAAATAAAAAACGACAAAAATATTTTTATTTATATAAGAAATTGCATAACTAAATATACCTATGAAGAATATATAAAAATGGCATTTTTTAATACTTTTACAACAAAGTTTCGAAAGAGAGGCAGATATTTATTTGTAGGTTTTTGTTTATTATTACTGAAAGCTGAAAAAAAATCTTTGCAAGCCGAATCCTATACAATTTTTAAGATAAATAAACGATCAAGCAATCGAATGAAATTTCTTTATCAAACAGTTTAGAAATTTCCGGAGACAATGCTGAAATACGAAAACCCATTTCTTATGTGTAGTATTAAAACACAATAAATGTTGCGCTAGATTTCCAGATTTCTAAAATGAAGATTTTTCCATATCATTCGACCGATTCGGATGCCGAAAATTTAGCCAAGCAGAAAAATAGTAAAAATGGACTAAACTTTAAAGACCTACGTGTCCATAGTTTATAACAAAATATGTCTATAGCTAAAATGAAAAACAATTTCCCATTATTAACAAAAGTATTAGTAAATGTTTGTATTAATTTTATTAATTTTATCTTCGGCTTTTATTAGGCTTCGATCTGGTAAGTCGTTTTTTAGGTGGTGGTGGTAAAACTTTGACAGCGTCGAGTATTTCCTGTTGAGTAACTTGAGTGTGTCGATTTTTGACAGGTTCTTTATGTTTGAATCGTGTGACAGCTGCGGGTGGTGAGAATTCGATTTCCATGTCGGAGCCATCAGAGCTCGTGATAGCGTTTTCATTTTCTTTATTTTTCGTGATTTTGAATTGAAGAGGTTTCAAAGCTTCGTCGAGTTCCTTGTCATCCGTGAGTTTTACGGGATACATGGTGACGTAATAAGTGCCACTTTTTCTATGTATATGAAGAGTCGGTGGTAATTCAATTTCATCTTCGTCAAGGCCGTGCATACTCCTTTTCGCCCATTGACTTCTGCCCATCGAATGATAGCTTTTGCTTTTATACGCTCGACTCCTTTTCCCCTTACTCGTGGGAGTTGCGCTTCGGACCTCGCTCGCAGAACTCGTCGTTTCCATCATTGATTTTTTAGCCAATTGCATTTTGTCCCAAATAAATTTCGATATTGCTCCGGGTTTCCAACCCAGAGGAGTTCTCAATCGCCCTGGCGCTTCCCCGGTATTCCACAGCCATCCCATATTTCCAGGCACCCTCATCCTGACGTCCAAACAATTTTTGTGACCGTAGCAAAACCTCGAATTTCGATAATCGTCCATGAGCTTCATAACTCTTTTGCTAACTCTTACGGACGAATTTCGATGACTTATGGCGCGATCGCCCGCTGGTCCAAGAAGCGTCATTGACTTTTTCTTTCCCCGCTGTTTATTCTTTCGTGTACTGAAAGATTTTCTCGGTATTAAAGTTCTCCTTGGTAGCTCTGGAATTTTTTCCTTCTCCGTTTGTTCCTCCGGGTTTTCCTCGACCGGTGGTTGCTTTTTTTTGGATTTGCAGCTCGTTTCACCGCACGGACTTGGTTCTGGCTCCGGTGGCGGTTGAATCACTGGTTCAGGAAGTTCTCGTTGTTTTTCCGGTTTCTCGTCGAACTTTCTCTTCGACTTTGAGGCCAAAGTGGGCTCATTTTCATAGAGATTGTAATCCCGATTCAAAGCTGGTACTCCTAAAAGAGCGACAGGTTTGCCTTCCAATTTCCCGGTTAATTCCGGACGAAGTTGTTGCAAATTCGTGGCGATCTTCGGAGGCGAACTCGAACTTGGTATTTTAAGATCGCAACTCGTCAAAGCGTCGTCTCTTTGCCTACCGAAATACGGACTGTCCCTCGGATCCATTAAACCCAAACCTGCCAAACCAGGCACTTTGCCAATCGATTCGACGAAATCTTCGGTTTCTTTGAAAGCTTTTATCAAACAATCGATTCCCTGGCAAGGCTCGTTCGAACAACCAAAATCTTTGCTCATCGTAGTCGTTTTCAACGAACCCATTGCTCCTGTTCCCAATTTTCCAAAACAACCGCAACCGGATTTTTTCGAAGATGCTGACTTGATCGGCGACTTGCAAGACCCAGAAACCAAATCGTTCACCGACTGCCGAGGATATTGAGAATTTTCTTTGTCCCGATGTTTTCCCTGGGTATTATTCGCTTCGTTTCCAGACGCCATTGGGGTCCAGGGTCCACCGCCTCGCATCCTTCCTCTGTAGAGATAATTCAATGAATTTCCCTGGGAAGCTCTGGTGCAACAGGACTTTGCGACCGAGCCTTTGTTGTAAATTGTTTCCAAGTTTTGTACGGTTATTGGATTTGTACAAACTCCATGAGTAAGATCGTTTCCAGGGGAAAATTCTGAAGCTATTTTCTCGACGAATGTGCTTACTGGTCGACAAACGCAGCTCGGTACTTCGGAGCTTGCTTTCAATGGAAAATTCCTTTTCAAGGGAAACTTTTCTTCGATCATTCGATGCGTCGAGAGTTTCAGCGGTGGAACGACTTCCAGTGGACCACCGTCGCGTTTCGCAAGCTCCTGACAAATCGACGCGAGGCCAATGATGCTACTTGGCTTCGGCGAAGAAAGCCCTTCTGATTTTCCTTCCGGCGAACAAAACTTGTTTCGATTTTCGTCGTTTATCACGCTACCTTCGTTTCCCTCTGTCGGAACTTTGCTGCATTGGAACTCGTTCGAAGTTTCGGTGCTCTTGAACAGAAAAGAATCATTTTTAACGGCAAACTGCGTTACGATCGATTTCCCGAGGCAAGTTAGTCTGAGAAATAGTAAAATTGTTCCGGATGGTTTTCCCTGCTCGTCGATGAGATTCCACGTGTTACGGAATGTGTAAGGCTTCGGGAGATGCGCGGAATCGTTCATGGACATGGAAACTTGATCGCACAAGCAGCCGGGCAAAAAAATTTCGGTTTTGCAAATCGGAACTTCCGTTTCTTCTCGGGAGCATATTTTCTTTTTAGCAGATTTATAAATACCGATTTTCAAGGCTTTTGAACGCATTGCATCGACCAATTCGCTGGGTCTTTTCGGAAAAAGACACGATTTTCCAGCTGTCAAGTCCAACCTGCCCTCGGCGCTTTTTCTTTCGTTGGACAAGCTCAATTGCTTCTCATTTCGTTTCTTCGACGACCAAAATTCGTCCTCGCTTATCTCGAACGCTGGAAAATCAAGAAATTCGAGTCTCACGGTCAGAGGTTTCGAGCCGATTTCCGAAATTTTTTCGGCCGTCAGATTCAAACGGTCGACGAGAAATTCCAGCATGTAGAGTTGTTCGGCTTTCGCCTGGGAACAACACGATTCAAGTGCCATAGTTTTTTTTTTAATTTGATTTTTTTTCAAACGACAGCAATTACATTATCAACAGAAAATTACATTGGAATATTAATTTCATTATTTTTTTTCGAAGCTTTACGATTTTTTATTCAAACACGAAAAATTTCGATAACCAAAACGTCTGACATAGTCGGCGCCTCGAATTTCTGACAGGTGATCGAAACATTTGAAAGATCAACAGGTTTTTCTTTAAGAATTAAAAAATACTTTTTTTTTATTCGTTTTTAAGCATTTAGCTGATGGTTTCGAGCTCTTCCAAGAAAGTTCGACACTTTCCTTTCAGGATCTTGACCGCTTCCATGAAAAGTATCGACGGCGAGAGAGCACCCAAAGATTCGACCGTAACTAAAATTTTACGAATGCATTAAGATTATTTAAATATAAATCGTTCAAATTCACACAGAAATGTAATGACGCTAAGCTTACAAATATAGTGGTCTGGAACTTTTTCTAGTTCAACTGAGTCCTTCAGGCTATCGTGCCTAAAGACGTTTCGTGAACAACTGTCGTAGCGTGCGCTCTTTACTCGAGCTTCCCTCGAACCATCTTTTGCCTCAACGATCTCAATTACTCCGGGACTGAAGCACGTTTTCAATAGATCGGCAAGCTCGTCTTTGATGGGCTCGGTTAGCGTAATGGACGGCAAAAGTCTGTATGACGCGGTAGCTGTAAAATATTTCGTACATTTTTATAAATATTTAGCAACATTAAAATTTAAGGTAGTTTTATTAATTCTAGTTCTCTGCAACGGGGTCGAGAACGACCCCAATTTTTTTAGTAAAAACCTTTTTTGCATTATTTCAAAACTTTCTTTCGTTTCACAGAGTTGTCGTTATTAATGTTCACCAAATGCGACTTTATCATACACCAGTCTCTTCGTTATCAAAAAACGAAGAGAATGCTGTATAATTAAACCTTATTATCGCATAGCAGGAACATTTCATGCTGAAGAGAAGATCGGGATCGTTTTGGACCCTTTTGTAGGGTTTACGTTAGGAAAAAAAGATGGTAAAGGTCGAGGGTTAATATTCTTGAAAAGAGAAAACTGACATTAGCAAAATAGTAATAATAAATTGTATAATTTATGCCAAATACCGTACTAAACTGATGATAATAATAGTAAACATAAATAGCAAAAAAAAATTTGAAGTTGTGTCCAAATTTCTTTTTTCTGCTAAACTTTAGATTACTTTTATTTTTTTTTTTAGCCACGGTTGTTACTATCACGGGTCTTTACGACCCAGGTGACTTTGACAGTTCATAATTCTCGAAGAAATTGGTCATTTGCATTATGGATGTTTGTTTAAACAATAGAAGAGTTTCTGATTTGGCAAATAGTACATTTCGATTTAGAGAAAAATTTGTTCCACTGCAGTTTGGCCAGAGTCAAAATGACTCGATGGTAGTAACCTACGGTTGATTTTCTGGGAAAGAAAATATTGCTCTACTGTTTACTCACCAACTGGTGAAAATTTTGCATGATCTTTTCCAATGCCTTTGACAGCGTGCATAAACGCATGGATTTCCTGACCAGGCCGCATTTTACAAACAAGTATATCACTCTCTAAAACTCCGAGTTGTTCCTCTCCACGAGGATAAATTTCCGACTGGCGACCGATCGGCACCCATCTCACATCTTTGCTGTAAACTTCAGGAAAAATAAAAAAGCAATGGTAAAAATATTTCTGAAATTGAAATTGGTCTTGAGACATTGAGTCAATTACCGTTGTTGTTTTTGTAAATATCGTCGGGACGTCGGGAATCTTTAGGTGCCTGCGGATTCCAAGAACAGGTAACTTTCATTTCGTATCTCAGGGTATCCTGATCGCTAACCTCCTCCTCTTCGCCTCCGCAATGTGACGGATATTCAAACAGTCTCGGATCTGCTCTTAATGGCAAAAGACCCAATCTGAAGGAAACATACTTTTGTGAATTTTTATAAGAAATTGAATGAGACTATTGAAAGATTAAAACAATAAACATTGTTAAAAAATTAAAACAATAAAAAATAAATTTTCATGCAAGCTTGAAACACTCCATTTTTTTCAATTTCTGTTTATAGAGACTAATGCAAATTTTCTTCAGAAATTGAAATTCGATCTTGAAGGAAATACCAAAAATTTTTTTTTGTTTATAAGGGCAAATTATATGATTCTGTGTTATATTGATAGTTTTTCGCATTAGTTTCCTCTGAATTATTTAACAAACCTGCAATAAAATGTTTTCAGCCACAGCATCAAATAATTTATTATGCTTCCATTTTGGCTGTCTGATAACAAAACTATTGTATTTCCTTTTTTCTTGCGTACGACTCACAGTTGTGTTTTTATCGCAGTTTGTTAAAAGTTATTATAACAAAGTTCGGCCATACATGCAATGTTTCTTTTGGTTTTTTGGATCATGATAAAATTTACCTATGAGCGAGAACTTCATCCTGTATCAAACTGGTATTATTTAAAATGTAGACTTTCTCAATAGCCATAGAAGGCACTTCGCTAAGTAAAATTCTGCGCAAAGCATTTGCCAATGCGGCGGAACATCCAATTAGGTCAAATTCCAATTCTCGTTCGTCGTTCGATTGACTTACAACTTTGATTTTTAAATGCTGAAACAAATGAACCAATTATCATAAAGTAACATCGAAATGATCGATATTTTGAAACCGAATTCGTACCTTCTTGAAATTTGCTATACTCCATCCACCCTCCAGTGGTAAGTTAGAATATTCCGAAGCCTTTGAAGCACACAAAAAAAATAATCAAACGAAATCTCTGAGCGATAATGGTTGTAGGATTGTTTATTTTTGTTAACTTACGTTCGGTATTCCATATTCTTCCAAAATTACACGAGGTTTTCGTTTTTTTTCTGCCATTTTTAACCACGTTTCTAGGTTAAGATTTTGTTGTTTTCAAGCAGGGAGACTAGTTTTCAAGAGCACGTGAGTCGACTGCAGCGCCACTGTGAGTGACGAGAACGCCTTCTACGGGTAAAGGAGGAACTTGGATTGATTCAAAAGTTATTTTAATGAATTTCCGAACTCCTAATTCGCCAAAAAATTCAATAAAAAAATAACGAAACATTGATTCAGGAACATTGATTCGAAACATTGATTATTAGGAATTTCGAAATGTTGTATAAGTTTGAACAATAAATATTTACTGCTCTAAAAAAAAAAGAAATCAAATCTTTGTATTTTTCGAATTTTTCATTTGATATGAATAATAAATTATTTAAAAAATTAGATTTAAAAATAAGTTAAATTCGTAATTTGAATATATTAAAAGAAGGGAATAACGATGAACACAAAATTATATCATTTAAATAATCATTTATTGATCCAGCCTTGATCCAAAGAATCAAGTCAGATTGTTTTTTTTAATAACTACGACCAAACAGAGTATAAAATTTTGGTTTTTTCGTACAACGAGGATGAACACATTTCAGGGAGTCGAGTGGTGTTTTCGGTTGTTCGAAAGGTATACAAAGACTCTTAGCTCCCATTAGCGATGCGCCTGGTTCCTCATCTGCGTCTTCCCTGAAATTTGAAAAAAAAAAGTTTAATATTTGTTGCGAAACAATTAGAATGATTTAAAGTAAATCTTTAAATTTGATCCTGGGAAATTTTTGATTACGAGCCCAAATTTCCGAGGACTCAATTCCAAAAAATCCAATTCACATGAGATGAAACTCGAAATGAACAAAATTTGAAATTGAATAAAATAAAATACAATGGGCTTATCATTTATTCAAAAAGTATCGGTAGAAAAATATTGATTCGGTAAGATATTATTTGATTTTTTTGCATTGCAGAAAACAGAGAAGTGGCAAGACAAATAAAAATAGACAGAGTTTGGATATAGTAAGCACGTAGAGTGGCATTGGAAAAAAATCTGCTATTTGTATTTGGTTTTGTTTCTGGATAATTTAGATAGGGACATTTTTGAGAATATTTTTCTACTAGATAATTGAATTTGCGTTGTTAGAACAGAGACGCGATTGAAAAAATATTTACCTCGTACTGTCCGCCTTAATATTATCCTCGCAGCTCGCATCACCGCAGAATGGTGCTAAAATAATATTCTTTTTATCGAGTTCAGTGCAGAAAGTGTTCCACCCGTTGGTCTGTTTGATATGATCGTTCAAATCTTTGGAGGCTTTGTTCAGCATGGATTTCTGAATTTCCTCGATAAGTTTTTCGACGGAGCCACAAACGTTGGCTCTTTCGGCGGTCAAACGTTCGGCGTTGTCTCGTCGAACGAGGGTGACCTGTTTTTTCTCCAGGTCTTTGAAGCCGAGCTCAGCTCTGACAGGAACACCCTTGAGTTCCCAATGATTGAATTTCCAGCCTGGGCTGTAATTGTCCCTGTAGTCACCCTTGACTTTCAAATTGCCGTTGTTCTTCAATTCAGCCTCGAGCTTTTGGCACTCGGTCATAAGATGCTGCCTTTGTTCGAGGCTCGTTGAAGCTGTGATTCCACAAGGAACGATTACGACCTGGACAGCAGCGACTTTCGGTGGCAAAACCAATCCTTTGTCGTCACCGTGTACCTGCGATTTTTGGAACATTATTTTAGCACAAAATTCATAAAAATAAGAGTATTAAGCCGGTTGGCGCGCTCTAATTTCAGCCAAAAGTTTCTTTTGTAACGAACGGAGTTTACTTTACATTTCTCTTATATCTCTCTTTAAAAAAATTAAATCTCTGACGAAAATGAACGAATATTTGCACGTGAGCTGAAATAAAAAGCGCTTTTTTGTTGTTAACAAACCATTATCATAACTCCAATGGTTCGCGTTGTCAAGCCCCACGAGTTTTGATAAACGTAAGTCTTTTCGCTTCCTTCCTCAGCACCTTCAACTTGGATGTCAAACATTTTGGCAAAATTTTGTCCCAGATGATGGCTTGTAGCACCTTGAATTCCCCTACCACTCGCCGAGATAAAAGCTTCGACCGTGGTCGTGTAATCACCACCTGCAAATTTTTCTTTCTCTGTTTTGCGACCCCTGACGACAGGCACTGCTAGCAAATCTTCGTACACTTTCGCGTATATGTCGAGAATCTCCAGTACTTCTTCGTCCGCTTCGGCTTTTGTTCCAAATGCCGAATGTCCTTCTTGCCAGAGAAATTCACGCGTTCGCAAAAATGGCTGCGGATGCTTAAACTCCCATCGCTGAAATTACAGATTCAATAACGTTACAATCTTTGCGATGATGCAAAAATTTTCCCATATCTTTATAATAACAATTAGAAATGGAAATTATTTTTGGTATCAAAAAACTAAATGTGCAACATTTTGACAGGTGAAAAATAAAAAAAATAAAAAATGACAAATAAATAAGTATTTTCATTACGTTATGACAAAAAGTCTAATTAGTAATAAGAAAACGCGTAAATTTTACACTTACGACAACATTGTTCCATTGATTAAGCTTAAGAGGCAGGTCCCGATGAGATTTCAACCATTTTGCATAAGCAGGATACATAACAGTTTCTGAAGTCGGACGAATGGCGATTGGTTCGGCCAAATTCGATTCGCCGCTTTTCGTAACCCATGCAACCTCTGGTGCGAAATCAGCGATATGATCTTTCTCACGTTCGAGAACAGTTTTACTGACGAACATGGGAAAGTAGCAATTTTGTACGCCCATTTTTTTTATCTTGCCATCAATGTAATCTTTTATAATGTCCCAAATGGAAAAGCTCCAAGGACGTAAAACGTAACAACCGGAAACATCGTAGTATTCGATCATTTCGCCTTTTGTGATCACTTGAGAGTACCAATCCGATAAATTCTCAGCTTTCTTGGCCTCGAGACCCAAACGCGTGCCGGTTTTGTTGCTTTCGGTTTCTTTGCTCGAGGTTTGTTGCTCTTTCGGCTTTTCTTTTTTCGCTGGTTTTTCTGTTGGCTTGGAAGACTCTTTTGGTTTACGAGGTCCAGAATTTTCGCCACCTCCCGGTGGTTTCCAGTCTTGTCCCGTGGCTGCTTTGTAACTGCTCTTCAAATCGAGCAATATTTTCACCGCTTCGTCTATTGCATTTTTCTCCGCTTTTTCGCTCTTTAATCGTCTCACTTTGTCACCAGCTTTGGTTATCTCGTTCGACAATTCGTTACCTTTCGTCGTTGGATTCGACGAAGGGATTGCACCGGCGCTCGTCGCACTGGGTTTCCATTCCTTGCCTGCAAGACTCTTGTAATCATTTTTCAATTTCAATAGAATCTTCACTTCCTCGTCGATCTTCGATTTGTCTGCTTTCTGCGTTTTCAGTTGACGAACTTTGTCACCTTGTTCAGCTATTTTTGCGGAGATGGAATCTGCTGTTTCGTTACTCATTTTTGGGGTCGCAACGGTTTCTTTACGTTTCCAATCTTCACCGACCACGCTCTTGTACTCAGTCTTCAAAGCCAACAATAATTTGCTTTCCACGAGCTTTTTATCAGCTTTGGCGGTTTCCAGCTGACACACTTTGTCACTCTGCTGTTGAATTTTATTCGACAATTCTTCGATCGAGGCTTTTCGAGCTGGGGCGTTTGTAGAAACCGCTGTTGCAGCTTCCGGTTTCCAATCTTTGCCCGTTGCGTTCTTGTACTCAGTTTTAAGAGCCAAAAGATTCTTTACTTCGACGTCGATCGTTTTTTTGTCCGCTTTCTCCGCCTTCAGTTGTCTCACTTTGTCACCTTGTTGAGCAACTTTAATCGACAACGCTGCTCCATCGGTCTCAGATGATTTTGAGTTTTGACTCGCGACATCCGCTGGCTTCCAATCTTTTCCAGTTAACTTTTTGTACTCGGTCTTCAAAGCCAATAACTCTTTGACTTCTTGATCGATTACCTTTTTCTCCGCTTTTTCAGTTTTCAATTTTCTCACTTTTTCACCTTGATCCTGTACCTTTTTCGAAAGCGTCTCATCCGTCGCAGTTGCAAAATCGTTCGCTGGCTTTTTCGCTACCGCTTCCGGTTTCCAATCCTTTCCAGCGATCGCTTTGTACTCGTCTTTTAGAGCAAGTAAAATTTTTACTTCTCCGTCGATAATCGATTTTTCAGCTTTTGCGGTTTTGACTTCACGCACTTTGTTCCCCTGGGCCGTTATTTTCTCATTCAGCAATGATAAGTCCTAAAAAAATTCACCCATTTTTCATTAGTATTCAAAATAATCGAATTTTTCAATCCTCACCAAATACAAAGTTACAGTTTTTTTTCAATTAAATGAAATAATTCATGAACTGTAACACGAAAATAAAAAAATAATTAAAAATGAAAGTATTCCGAGTTTATCGTACACACAAGCAGACGATATTTCACCTGACGTTTATATCCGTGACTCAAATACGAGAATACGATGGTTTCAATAAAAATTTGTCAAAAGCTTCAAAATTGTTAATTCGAATGAATTCATGAATTTTGTTTGTTTTTTTGTTGTTAACAATCCATATGGAAAGAATGAACAAATGAAATGAAATGAGAAGGAAAAAATGAAATGAAAATATGGAAAGAATGAAGAAAGAGCGTTGTGACATTAACAGAGACTTTCTCAACGGACCACGTCGTCGAGTATTCCAACGCGTACCCGAGAATACTGTACACGAGTCGAGTGAGTCGGTGAGAGAAGGTGAAAGGGAAGCCGCGATTTGTAAAACTTCGTGTAATGAGCGAGTGAAGAGGGAGCGCAATTGAGCATCGCATTCGCCTACAGTGGAACTTCCAATACGTTAATTTTTGACTCGTAAGCACTTTCGCTTAATAGGCCGAAAGAGTGAGCGGGGGATTCGTACAAATGACAATGCCGCTATTGAGACGTGTCTCGTCGTCACATCTGTAGAATTTTAAGTTTTGGATCAAATCAATATTTACACATATTATCTTATCCTGAGGCTCATAACATTTCAAATTTTCGATTTTACATTTTCAACGTAGGATTTTAGATCTTAACGCTACACCCCTACAACAGGGTCGAAAAAGACCCCAATTTTTTTAATCAAATACTTATTTTCTCCATTTTTTCGTTTTGTAGAGTTTTTATTATTAAATATTTCCCAAATACGACTTTATCATACACCATTCTCTTCGTTATCAAAAAACGAAGAGAATGGCATATAATTAAACCTTATTATCGCATACGAGCATCATTTTATGCTAAAGAGAAAATTGGGATCGTTTTCGACCCTGTTGCAGAGTTTACTTTTGGAAAAATAGACTGCAGGGGTCTAGGATCAAGTTTTAGCTTCGTATTTTTTCTGGAATGTACTAAATCGCCAGGGAAATTAAAAAAATAGATTTTCTCTGTTACATTTCAGATTTTACGCCTGATCTTTATTTATATTATTATTATTTGTTAAAAAATTAGAAGAAATTAAGAATTTTTAGGGTCTACATTTGAAATATTAAATTTTTCTGAGAACAAATATAAAGATTAATTTTTTTTTGAATTACCTTTTCTCCATTGTCTTTCGTTTTACTTTTTGGCACGGATTCAGCATTCACGGGTGCAGCCGTGGTTGCTTGAGTCGTAGAGTGTCCATCAGGTACGTGGAACAGAACGATTGGTTGTTCTCGGGACGAAAAAGGACTGATGGGGGCGTACGGAACGTCGCAACGAAAAAATCCCTTTCTTTGAAGTTGGATAATTTCGCCCTCTTTTACACGCTTCAGTTCACTCTCGCCCAATAATTTAACTTCTCTCTGCAATTTTTTGCATTGTAATGATAATAAAAATGAATAATCAAAAATGATATTATGAGAAATTTAATGTTTTTTAATTTACCCTCGTGTCCTTGGCGACGTAATCTTTAAAATCGTCGTCCTTACCGAGAACCGGTTTGCTGATAATATGTTCGAAATACACCGCGTAACACGGGACCATTTCATGTTTTGACGAATTGTCATTTCCCTTGTTATCGTCGGCGAGCCAGGTCAGTTTAACCGTGTTTTTATAATCTTTATTCTCGAGATTCAAACTCGCTGTAACACCCGCGATAAGCCCATTTTCCTTGTGGATTTTTTTTATGATTAGATTTCCCCAGTTTATGAAAGTAGCATTTTGGCCCTCTACGAGAGTTTTCGCGTCGCATCTCTCAATCAGTACGCACGGTCCTACTTTCACTTGTTTCGTACCCTTCGATGGGTCTTTTGGATGATTTTGTACTGTCAGAAAATCTTCCTTTGCGTTCTCTACCACGACCGGCACGGTTTCACCGTCGTTCAGTGCTGTGTATCTGCGAATATAGTAAATCCCAATTTTTCAACGTATCACTTGTTTTTCTATCAATTTATTGACCTACGTTTTCAAAAAAAACATCGAAACACCGAAACGCAACGAAAAATCTTTTTTTTCGTCTATTTCTTAATTCTGTAAATTCTTATGAATTTTATGTGCAAAATTTTTGTATTTAAAAAAGGCTGTGTCTAGCCGTGCGGATACCGGACGAATACAAGACTGGTATTCGTTCAGATATTTGTCGAGAATGCGATTATAATTGTTTTATTTAACTTTTCTAATTAACTTTTCTACAGTATAATGGTATATTGAAACTCCCTCGTACGTAATTTGGACGTAATCCATTCGGATATACAATTTATGATAGTTTTCATTTATATCTGGACGAATAATCGCATATAATTCGTCCGGGAAAACGATTCTCAATGAATTTTGATGGATGAAAAATGAATGAAAATTTATAACTACAGCGGGGAATACTTAGTTTCCTTCAACTATAGTGGGGAATATTCAGTTTTTTCAAATGTAACGGAAATTTTTTTCGGTATCCGGACGACTAGACACTGCGTTTAAAAAAACGAAAGAAAAGTTAATCATTTTTTAACATCGAATAAATGTTAGATAATTGTGAAAAATTATCGATAAATAATGTAAATCGCGATAATAACAAGAGAATGTTACCTGATCGCCACAGGATCTATAACTTTTTTGTTAAAAGCCCAAATTTTGTCCCACTCCATGAAAACGACGGATCGCGAGCTGCCTTGAGCAATGATAAATTGTTTGAGTCCGTCGACGGTCATACCACGTCGAAGTATTCCTCTGACAGTTGGAAAACGCGGATCGTCCCAACCATCGACTAATCCTTCGTCGACGAACCAAGTCAAACGTCGTTTTGATAAAACCGTGTTGGTCATGTTGAGTCGAGAATATTCCCAAACATGAGGACGTCGCAACTCCAGAGCATCGATTAGCCAGTAGAATTGAACATCTCGATCGTGGTACTCGGTCGTACGAAGTGTGTGCGTTACACCCTCGAGGGCGTCGACGATCGGACATGCGAAGTCGTAGGTCGGATATACTCTAAAAAGAAATAAATAATTCAAAGTTTTCCGGGTTTGTTCAACACTAAAACAATCGACACTGAAATTGTGATTAATTCGACAAAAAATTGTTTCAAGTTTAAATCGTTTTTATTTATTATAAATAAATTTTCAACTAAGAGATCAACAAAATTAAAAAAAAAAAAACGATTGATAGAAATTATGACGAGGAAATCTTGACAGTTTCCGCAATTTCAAAGCTTATTTAAAAATTCACCAATATGATTGTTAATATTTATCGAACCAGGAAAAAGGTTTTGAGAGAAAAACTTCATACTTGTATTTCGTTCCCGTTCGAGGATGAGGTTCTGCTTTGCACCTGTAAATCGTTGGATCCCTCATACACCCGTTGGTTGATTGATAATCGATTTTCGCACGAACGCAACATTCTTGTCCCTTAGTAGTTGCGTTCTTCATTTCTTGCCACAGTTGCATATTTTTCTCAATGGCTGAAAAGAAACGTGAATGATTGAAAAAAGAAAAAAATACACCTTTGAAGAAGCCGAATTTTTGTATGATGTTGAAGTTTGCATCATAGAAATTTAACAAAATTACTCGCTATCGATATTCCCCAAATTACGATGCAAATTTGAAACATAAACAGATTTTTTTTAAAATATTAATTCTGGGAATTGAGAAAATTTAGAATTTAAAGAAAAAAATATATACAGAATGATGGAAACTTCAAAATCATTGGTTCATAACGAGGTTTACTTACAATTGTCTCGATTTGCTGATGGCAATCTTTGCTCTCGTTGTTCTTTCATCAACAGAGCAGGCGTATCATCCACAAAAGCTTTTCCTTCTTTGATCAACTTGTCACAATAGGACAACATGAGTTCAAAATAGTCCGAAGAGTGAGTAAAACGATCTGGTTTTATTTGCAACATCTCGAGGTCTTGCAATATCGCTTGTTCGAACTCAACATTTTCTTTAGCCGGATTTGTATCGTCGAATCTCATTATTAATTGCCCTTTGAATGCATCTGCGTAATATTGATTCAAGAGAGCTGCTTTTGCATGACCAATGTGAAGGTAACCACTCGCTTCCGGTGGAAAACGTACGACCACCTAGGAACGTAAAAAATGATGATGATCAGAACTTATCGTGGTCTTTTTTGCATCACAAACTACAAATCAGAGCCGAGCGCAATCGATTATTTTGATAATCATGTTTATTGACAAACAAATTTTATGACTATTGAGTAATTCAAATTTCTTAGTCTTCAAGTTACTAAAATGGCTAATTTATGACAAAAATAATTCTAAATTTTTTTTTCTGTTCATTATTACGTTTCAAGTACGTCAAATAATTGCAAAATCAAATAATTGTTGCATCACTCAACTACAATTTATTGCACAATATCACTATTCAGTCGCATGATGCAATTGAGTTGTTTCTTGCCACAAAAAATATTTTTGCAAAAATACCAAATTTGTTTAATTTGAGAAATTAAAAAAATCTTCACACAGAAAATAAAAAATAATATGAAATTAAATTAAAAATAAAAATTAGAAGTATACTTTCGGTTCAAAGCAAATAAAAATTTTTGTAAAAATTAATGAAATTAAAAAATAGAAAACATTGGAATTTCTTTTTTCTGAAAAAAAAAAAAATCATAACAAAAATGATTTGCTAATGATCGAACGAACCTTGCCCATTTCAGCTCCTGGGAGTTCAATAAACGTTCCCTCTTGTTTTCTGTTTCCAGTACTGCAAGGTCTTTTGGCATCTTTGCCTTCTTGTCGCCCAGAAGATTTGGTAGCTTTCCCAGAGCCGGCGACTCTGTTCTTTGGGATGGCGGCAAGGGCTTTCTGGACTGCCGGCAAGGCCAACATTTGTTTGTACCATCTGTTTATATTACAGTATTTTCCATCACTTTCCAAAGGTCGATGATCGACCAAAGAGGAAAAAACATAAATATCTGCCAGGGTCAGACGCTTGGACACAAGCCATGTTTTTGGCTTGAGAACATTGTCAAGATAAACGAGTGCGTCATTTATGGACTTTTGGCTTTTGAGAGGACCGATTGAGAAAGAAAGCCAGTGATCCACTTCTGTTCTTTCATAAACATCTGAGCCTCCTTTTAAATGAAAACAAAAATGAATTTTTCCAGTTTACGAAATTTTTTATTTCATAAAGTTTTGAAATAATTTTTACAACGAAAATGAGGGAAAACAGATTTCGAAATTTACCATATAAATCCGTGTACACTGTTCTACCGAAGTATCGTCCAACCTCGTTGCCGCTTTCACAAATGATGCTTCCATCTGCAGCGATTAATTGAACATTGCCGGAAGAATTGAAATTGTTGGACGAAATTTCTACCTTGGCTTTGTTCTCCTCATTTATTAGTTCGGCTGTTATCAAAGCGCCTGCAAAATAAACTCAACTGTTTTAGTTTGATTGAAAATCGAAACAATACCGTTGGAAAAAAAAACTGGAAATAACCTAAACATTTACCTATCGGAGGATCGTTGGAGTTCACAAGTAATTTTAGGCTCATTGTAATTAATTAAACTGAATTTTTATGCAGTAATTGATTTATTCGCGACAGCTGTTTCCTCGAAATAATGACAGGAAGAGATAATATCGTGAAAAATAATAGCAGGTTGGTGATATCGAGCTTAATATAGCCGCGCAGCACATGTGCTGTTACCCGGCTATACATATATATATCTGGGATGTCATATATATTGGAGAAAATAGTTTACCGACTATCGGTAGAAAAATGTACGATCCCATTTTTACCAGTTTTCGATACCGCTTCGAATATATTCGTCATATATCATATATGCGGTAGAAAAATATGTGGATAGATATTTACCGATTTTTTAATACAATTTTCCTCAAAATGGAATGATAACATCGTCATCGTTAATTTTTAAGTATTTTTTTATACAGGCATTACATTTATTCATTACATTTATTCAGTACGCTGTACCTTTGCGGTACAGTTTTTCTTGTAGAATTCGTACCACCACACAAGCGTACTTATACAGTACGCAGTACTGGTACGGTACAATCCTTTTTGTGAAATGTGTACTAAAGTACACGAGCAACTTATTCGGTACGCTGTACCGGTACGGTACGATCTCCTCAGTGGAAAAAGTTTCAAAAATGGCGAACGCCACTCAGTATTGGTACAGTAGGTTTGTTCGTGCTAGCTGCACTTTCTGCACTTTCTACACTTTTTTTTGGAATTTATATTACTATATATTACAAAAGTGTAGAAAGTGCAGCTAGCACGAACAAACCTAGTAATGGTACGCTGTACTATAGTAACACATACTGCCACCGTAGGAGTAACGGCGTATGCTGGTACTTCGTCGCATCACGGTAGCAGTACCGTAGTAGTATCTTGTACGCAATAGTACGCTTGGATATCTGGGTATATATATACTTTTGTCTTTTATTGTTGAGTGGACTCGCAGAAAACCACGCGCGAATTCACACGTGACATGTCAGTACGAGATCGGTAAATTTTTTATACGAATTATAACAAAAAATGCTTACTATTGACACTGACTGCATAAAACTCTCGCCGGAAAGATTTCAAGTCAGATATTGTTCCCAAAATTTGATGAGATGTAACGAGGATTGGTTTTAAATTATTTGTAGGTTATGTTAATCTTCGAATGCTAACTACAATGTATGTTTACATTTGCAGTTAAAAACAGTTGAATGAAAATAAAAGATAAAAAACATGCCGTCGCACTCAGGTTTTTGTGATTTTTGCGTAAATCCGGAGGATACAAATCCGCAAATTATTCGCCAAATATTGTTACGACTCTACCGCTGTACGTTCAATGTTTTGTTTCATTAATAAGGTTTGTTTTTAATACGATCAGTAAATTAAAATTTTTGTAATTACTTTTTTATGCAGTGGGCTACGAAACTGTGGCAATTAATCAAACGGTAGACGAATCGATATTTGAGAACGAAAAGAAAAAAAAGAAAAAAGGTGCTGACAATGAAATCAAGTCCACATTGCCCAAACCTCTCGACGTAACGGAACTGAAAAACGAATTTGCACATAAATTGACGATTTTGAGCCGAATAACGTTTGTTTTTGGCGATGCATCAAAAATTCACACTCTTACACAGTCCCAAATTCTCAAAAAATATGATCTCTACGGGGTAGTGCCAAAAACTCAAGCTGCGCTTCAGTTCGCTTGTTCTCAATCCAACACTGATATCGTAACGATAAAATCTTGTTATTCTGGATTGAAGTTCAACAGAAAACTTTATCTTCAGGCTGTCGAGAGGGGAGTACATTTTGAGATACAATACGCAGACGTTTTGAATGAATCAACAAGAAAATACGCTCTACATTATTCGCATCTTTTTTATATATTTGGTAAAAGCAGGGTGAGTCTGGTAGATATTCATGAATTACAAGTTATTATTGTCTATAAAGAATAATATAATGTTTCATCTCTTCTTTTTTTTTGTTTTTTCCATAATTTTACAGAATGTTATTATATCCAGCGGCGCGACGGATGATAGTTTAATCAGAAATCCGTACGACGTTATGAATCTGTATCCTTTTGAAAGTTTTGTGTCAGAGATATTTGGCTTTAACGGTAGGTCGTTAAGTGCATTTTGTTTTCTTAACTCTCTAAACGCCAGAGCTTCCTTGTTAGGCCTGAACGAGACAAAAGCCAAAGCTTCAGTGCTCGCTCAATGCAAACATCTTTTGCTGAAAGCTGGTGAGTTTATAGAAATTTCTAACGATTTCTCTTTACTTTTCTTTTTTTCTTTTCATAAATTACAATTTATGTGACGAGAACGCGGCATAATTTTTGCAGAAGGAAGACGTTATGGTAAAGCGGTATTCGCTATTTATACGAACGTCGATGAGCCTCGAACGGAAGAACAATCGCCCGAATATCGATCGAATAAAAGAAAAAAAATTTCTTCGTAATATGTAAATGTACGAAATTTATTTACTTTGTTTTTTCCAATAAATATTTTGACACTATCTAGGATTCTTCAATTCTGTATGGAACAAGAACTAGTATTTTTCTTTACTTTTGCTAAATTTATAGTTTTGGTAAATGTTGTTACACGTACCAGGACTTTCTTTTAAAATGCAATCGTATTTTGGCCTCGTGAAATTTATTTTCACGACTCTACCAATCTAACGATTGCACTCTTCTAATCGTATATTATGCCCTCGATGATATGTGTCTTGAATTATTACTATTAGTAATGTTATTATTATTATTATTATTATTATTATTATTATTATTATTATTATATAAAGCCTATACATTATTGGAAGAACCCTGATGAACAAATACGCTCGTTTGGCGTAAACTACCATGTTAAATTTTCGTAACCCATATTCGAGTATTGAGTGAAACGAATATTCAATGTTATCTTTTTAAAAAACGTAAATAACAACTAAAAATATACAATATTTATAAAAAATATAATAGTTATATTGCGAGAATCTAAAACGTAATTTTTTCTTTTGATTCTCATGAATTTTGAACGAATATTTTTGTAAAACGAATTTGAGGGATTCATGTCTGAGAAAAAAGTGCAAATTCAACAGTGTCCAGTATTGCAGGCACTGATAAAAAAGTCGCAATCGGAAAGACAACAATATCTGTCTTTGGTTTAGAGAGCAGAAAAAAAAGCAGTGTATCGTCGGATTGTTTTGGTGTTTTTTAAAAAAATGAGATTACATTTTGGAAAACCTAGACGTATTGACAAGAACAAACGTTTAGTATATTTCGCAGTTAAGCTCCACGAATTTGATTGGTTCCTCGTAATTATCGGTTGTTTTTGTATTAATCATTTTATTTTATGATTAACCAACACTTAGAGCTTACATGCCTACGCGGTAATTATCTACATATTTATTAGAGAGTAGAACAAAAAGTTTAATTTACAAATTCATTTTTTATTATATTACATTGGATTTGTTTTCTTTTTTTTTTTTTAAGATCAGGATTTTAGGAGAACGGAATATCCGTTTTACTTTTGATATTAACATTATACAGTTCTAGAGTTTGTTTTACCTGTGATTTAAACTGCTATTCACTCGTTAATTAATTAACCGTTAGGGAGGAAAAGGGCTGGGTATCTCTTTGTAGGTTATCGAATAATGGTTAATTATGAATAAAGTGGAAAGCGCAAGTTCCACAGAACACAGATCCTGCAGTGTTGGAGAAAAACCCTGCACGAAGTGCAGCAAGAAATTTTTCATTTCCATTTTGCTTCTTTTTAGATATTGTTATTTTTTTTTCTTTTTTCTTTTTTTTTCATGGAAGAGATACATTTATTCTAGGGACTTGGGGGACGTTTCTAAACGAAACATCAATTTCAGTCTTGGGAGTAGGAAGCATAATTTCTTAATCTCGGATGTCTGTGTCCGATCGTTTCATCCCGAAACGCTGTTGTTTTTATCGAGAAGCGATGTAGATTTGTTTTATTTTTAAAAATTAATTCAGCGTTACCAATTGATGAATAGAAAATCGAGATTAATTCATTCCGCATGCAAAGTTCGTACGCTAGAAAAAGAGGACAAAAATAATTTGAATTTCTTTCAAAGTTAAGCAGAGTTGAATTATTGAACAGCGATCGAAATGACATCGAAGATTCGTATTTATGCTACTGTTGGATCTCAAAGTTGCGCGGTTTCAAATGAAGGCTTGGGGTCGAAGGAAACGAAGAATCTGAGAGGCGATATTCGTTTTATCCCTCGGATAATCCTCGACACATTGATACTCATCGAATTCGCATAAAAATCAATTTACGAATCACGTTTTGTATGAAAGAAGAAGAAAAACAAATGTGTATATACATATATACCTTTCTAGGGGTAATAATATCGCGGTATTTGCAAACAATAAAACAAAATGTCATCAATAGCATAATAGTGAAAGATTTAATAAGATGTGTAGCTTCTAGCATAATTCTACTTGTACTTTGGTGCGAAACGCTCTCCTATCAAACGTTCCAACACCGGTGCTTCAAACCGCGTTCTTTTTATTATTCATTTTCCCTTTTCTTTTTTTTTTTTTTTTATTGTATTTCATTTCGCGGAAACGAAGATAAATATTATTTGCCAGACTGTCGTCTTTGAGGCATCCGCTTTTACCCGTAAAACACAGACCTCATTCGGTGGGACGATATTATTATTTATACGGCGATTCAACTGGAGAATTCGGAATATATCAATCTAAATGTAAATAAATGATGTTTCGTTATTTTCTTTCGATTTCGTGAATGATGAATCATAATTCAACTTAAATAATGTCACAAATTTCGGTTTACTTCAGCAAACCCATTGCATTTTCGTTTTCAATTTTTGACATTTTTTTCGACCATGGGAAATTCGTTATTGAATAAAATATACATGATCTGCAGTCAGAATTATTGTTGAGCAATTTGGACAAATATTCTTAACGTTTTTTTCATACAAAGGAACGAAACACACAATTATATTTGTACATTTAGAACTTCGGATGTTACGGAACGAGAATTACGACCGTTAATTTGTATATGTCTGCTGACAACATTGTGTTTTACCTTTCGTAAATCAAGCAGCTAATAATTTATCAGCGTATACAATCATTGGCAATGCGAGACGCACAGACACGTATCTCGCCAAAATATCATTCATTCCAAATCCGTAATTCGATCGAATGAAAAAGACTAGCTGTAAGTACGAGCCTCAAAATAGCATTAAAAAAAAAAAAAAAAAGAAAAAAAACATTTGAGGCCGATATAACGTAGAGTAAATATATATATATATATGTATATACCGAATACGCGACGCCTAGTAAAATTATTTAACGCACGTCCCAACTCATGAATTTTTTCTAGCAAATTATTATATTATTTAAATGCGCGAGCATTCGAGGACGAAACGACGATCGAGCGTATTGAGAAAAAAAAAAAAAACAAAAAAATCACGTGTTCATGCTTTTTTCTCCATCGATCGTCTCTCGATATTTGTGAGACTGGTAAATTATAATACACTTTGTATTCAGAGCCCTTGAGGATCTTTGGTACATAAATTTACAGACTAAAATTCTTTTCGATCAAAATTTCAATACTAGAGCTCCGAAAAAAATCTTTTACAAAATCAGGAATCTTTAAAATGTTACGAAAATTCATTTCTGATAATAATAATAATAACGACGCAAAAAAGTTATTCACAAATTTTCGAAACACAATATGATCCCGTAAATAATAAGAACTTTGTTCACTTTTGAAAATGAACCCCTTGATTTTTCTGAATACTTCAACATTTTGTTTTCAGCATATTCTCCTCTTTTTTTAAAGCCTCTTTTAAAATGCTTATAAGATCGTGTTTCGGGAACTTTGAAATGAAGGCCTTCAATCTGTCTCCAAAAATGTGGTCAACACTCATGATTTTTTTATCCAGTTTTTAAATTGTTCAGAAAAAAATATTCAAAACAGGCCAAGTTAATAAAATTTTACATTCAGAAAAATCGAGGAATTCATTGTGTATAACGAAAAATCAAGAAGTCTAATTATTTCTTGACGACTTTTTGGCATAATAATTATTGTTAAAAGTCCTTGTTAGCAAGATATCGAAGAAAATGTATTTTTTTTCGATTTTTATCGATTTGCCAAGTACCGAAAGTCTGATTATATGAAATTTGTGACTGAATGCATGTGTGAAAGATCCTTAAGGGGTAATAACGATCAGAGTAAAGAGTTTCGTTTCCGAGACAGGAATAATTGGTTTTTTTTTGTTTAAATAATGATTTTCTTGTATCAGTATGTAGGATTATCGAGACAAAGCGACTCTTAATTGCCGTCGCAAGTGATCGTTGGTAACAACTTTCACGCTTCGCATTTCCCCTCTTTTCTTTTCGTTTTCGCAGCGAAACAACGAACTTTGGCTGCACGTGACGTATGTGTACTTGTGTGTGTGTTTCGCGTGTTCACCTGTGATTGCCCTGACCAACTTGCTCGGTTTGGCCATGTTCCGTCGTCGTTTTGGTACCTTCGCATGTTTCTAACATGGGCTCATCACCGTTCGTCAATACACGACCCGGCGATGGACTGTCTACGGGCCTGAACGAAAAACTCGGTGAATCAACGCTCGACAGAGACTCTGGTGTTCCCACTGAACTAATTGTCCCTGGCAAAGGACTCGATATCGAGTCCAATCTGTACCAATTCAATAAATAAGCAACATTATGAATCAAACAATTAAGCAGTCACTTTAGTAATTAAAAAAAAAACGATAAAAACAAAAATTGACGTTAATTTTAAAAAATAATAAAGTAAACATTCAATAGAATCTTTGTAGTCATACAAATTTCTCATTCATTTTCTATGAGATGCAAAATATTTTGGGTTCTTTCATACATGGGACAAAAATTAGTATATGCTACCCAGCTTATTCATTTTTAAATCTCAATTTTTTTGTAAATATTAAACAAATCAACTTTTTTCAACTTCATGTTAGTTTTTCGTTGAAGAATAAATATTTTTATGTAATTCCCTGAAAAGTTCGTTATAATATGAAAAGAATACGGCAATGTTCGTGGCGATATCTCAATTTTGCAAAAAATGACCTTGAATGTTAAAGAAGAAGGGTATAAATCTTACCGTGGTGAATTTGAAATGACTAAATTGGAAGTTCGTTTCGCTGGAGGTTGCAGATCGCTGCTGTTGTCATCCAACTCGAATTTCCGTTTTACCGGCCCTAAACAGCTTGGACGAATCGCAATAGGGCTGAGACTGCGTCTGTACACGGAGATAGAAAAATAGTCATAAAAATGAAATAAAAAACTGTATACATTAAAAAACGCAATAATTATTTTTGTGTTAATTTATCTTATATTTATAATTTTAAAATGATTTTTTTTTCGAAAATCGTTCGAAAATTCGACCTTCCGATTTTTAACTTTCCAGTTATGTGTTTGACCGCGATCAGCTGATTTTGAAGATTTTTTAGAGCCGAACATTAGTTTAAAAGGCAGTACTTGTTAAAGATATTTAACTCTTTGATTCACTATTTGGTAACTTTTCAAACGTTACAGTGTCTTTTTTTTCCAAAAATATTTAGAAAAACTTCTGATTTTTTAGCAATTTTCAGAACAGAAAAAAACTTCTAAATGAGCAAAACAATTCTATAAAAATTCATGAATATTTTAATAGATTCAATAATTGCATTTTTGTATTACGAAAATTAACATTTTCTGATCGATTGATCAACATATTTGAAAAAAGTGTGTAAAGAAGTTTTTAACATCTTTTATAGTTATTTACATAAAAATCAACGTTCCTAAGGTTTTGAGAATTCCTTGATTTCGTGGATTCAGTATCGCGTCAGGGACTTTTTGAAAAATGATTGTCAGATTTATTGGATGAATAATCTGTGGGAATGAATTTTTTAAAAATAATTGAATTACCTTGTGGCAAATGCTTTTCTCGTCGGACTCGGCGACAAACTGCTCTTCCAATTGACCATGTGAATTCCGGGTGAATAACATTGTCGCTGACCAAGTCCTGACCTCGTTGGCGATGGTGACGAGCACAAGGGCGGTCCTCCACTGGCTGGTAAACTCAGGCTCAATGGATCGAATATCCTTTTGGCGATTTGACGTTCTGATTTATTTAATTGTTGGGTTGGCGATTCGGAATCTTTGAACGATAATCCCTCGGCTTCGAGGGTCAGATCTTCCCAGGATTGAGAAATTTGCATTGCACTGTGTATCTCCTTTTCATGTGCGGCTTCTCGACCGGCTACATCCACGCATTCTTCTTGCCTTAATTGACTAACACGAGGTGTTAATCTTGGTATACTGCCAGGGCTCTGAGAAAACCAATAAAACGAGTGAGGAAAATATTAAACGAACACTAGAACCTTCAGTGGCTTTTTCACCGATATTGAATGATTTAATTAACGAATAGACGCATTTTTTTCAAGTTTTAATTGTTGGGAAGCAACAAAATTTATTATTCATTATTATTTCAAAATTCAATTATTTTTAAAATTGTTTGTAGATATCAAAAGAAAGTAAAATAAATGTTTGACCAATTTTGGATAAGTTCCAAAAAAAGACTATGTTTCATCTCGTTCCAAAGATACAAACTTCATGTTTATCGTATATTAGCTCTATTTTTATTACTATGCAAAAACATATATTTGAAAAAAAAAAATGTTTCTTACACTTGTGCTGAAACGTCGTGTACGAGGAGTATTGGAGAATACATTGAACGTCGACACTGCTTCCCTGAAAATAATTAGAGGAAAAAAATGATTAATATCTGTATTATTTTGTCTTGACCATCCGGAACAGAACAAAAAATTTGGAATTTCATTTTGTAGAACATTTTTTGTGTTCTAAGATTGTACGAATAATATTCTGGTAAAAAAAATTATTAAATTCAATCATCTTTTATAAACTCTCTTCTATTCAAAACTTATGCATAAGGAAATTCAAAATTTGTTTAACTTACAGGAGAGGATGAGAATAAATTTTATCTATTATTGAAAATAGGAAATGTAATTAATAACATTTACTATTAATTTAATTTACTATTAATTAAAGCGACGTTTTGACGTTTCCAATTGTTGGACAGCAATTAAATATTTTATTGATTCGTTGATTTATTAATTTTTGAAGATACTGCAATTTTTTCTGCAGATTTAGTTGGTCGATCGAAAAACACGATTGTTCATTTTTCAAAGCCAAACACTGCAAATAAAATTTGATCTCTACAGAAGAGAAAAATATTAATTTTGTTGCAAACCGTCGTTGCAAACTTCCACATTGTATTAGGAATCGTTAAATACAAAGAAATTTGATTGAATTTTAACAAAACAACTTTATCATCAAGTTTTATTCCTATAAATAAAATTGTCAAATTATTCAAGTACTTTTTTGTGCTTCAACAAAAAATAAAACTTAAACTGCTATGAGAAAACTAGTGCTGCTTGCTCTTAATGCTGCTCAGATAAATGTCTGATTAAGGCAAACACTTCGAACAAAAGATTAAACCCATAAACATCGTCTACTGCGACTTCCCTCATTTCCAAAAATCTAAGCCATTACAAAAATCAGACTTTTCGCTAATGAACAAAACGGTCACAGCAATTGTTATCCGTTCTGCCTTACAATTGAAACAAACTACCTACGACTAAAGATAAACAGAGAACTCAACATCGGTATCTAGATCCAGAAATTCAGAGAAACTAAAGACAGCGTTCTAGGAAAATTGATAGAGCTTCAGAATAGAAAGCACAAGGATAGAACGATGGAAAATATACCTCGGAGCTGAAGTTGACGGTGATGTGACGGACATAGTGGCGCTTATTTCGTTAATCATAGGAGCGCTGTTTGAACGTTTTAGGCTTACGATCGGACAGTCAACATCCATGGCTGTCGCACTCCTCTGGACATTCATGTATGTTTTTATGTTCGTTTGACGGGGGAGACTGGCACATTGGTGAAAAAAATACGAGACACGATATACGAGACGCGGGTTTATTGCATAAACTCACGCTGTCAACTCAGATATTATCGAGTCTGTATATATATGTACATTTAATATATATATATATATATATATATATACGTAGTTTTTTTTCACAAAACGTCTTCCTGTACGCAATTAATTTTCGTGAGCAACGCTCCGTTAATAAAAATTCACTTCTCCGTTTCGTTTACGATAACTCAAACTCGCCAATGACAACTTAGAGAGTCTCGTAGTAACATGTGTTACCACATACGAGTAGTCTCGTCGATGAAAGCAGCATTTCAACTCCCGAAACCAGACTCTCGACATTTCAATGAATACCGAATTTTTTTTTCTACGCTTCTCTCTCGTACGCCAAGCAAGCAAAAATAAAAAAATGGGTGGGGAGAGGCTTTTTTTCTCGTGTTTTTTATCGTAAATTTTTTTTCTTCTCACACATTCACCACTGCACACAAACACGAGATACGTCCAATAATGTACAACAATAATCAGAGAATTTTCTCTCCACTTGCACTTATATTTTTCGAAACTTTGTATTTTGTAGAAATTGGAGAAAATAAACTTTTTGCCAAATTCGAAAAATTTGGATAGGCAACAGGGGTTTGTAAAGTTTGTCACGAAAGCTCTCTCAACTACGAGGCTTTTTCCTTCGATTCGGCACTCTTCAATCGAGAACCCAATCCCCCCCTCCCTGCCGCCCCCGATCCCTCGATCACAGCCCACTGGGAGAGTTAGGAAAAACCGGGTAAAATAGAGAATAAATCAAACTGGGAATCGTAGCTGCGTATGTTTGTCGAAGTTTTTGTATATGTAACGTGTACGATGTGTGTACTTTTTTTTGTTAATCTAATAAAACGGAGAAAAAACAACGATAAGAAACCTAGAACAGATTTTTAATGCGGCAAAATTCTCGTTCTTTTCGTTTATTGTAACTGGTGTAGGTTACAAACCCTTTTATAGGACCGTCTTGTTTTTATATATATTCAGAATTGTTGAAAATTCAACGTTTTCCTACTTTCAGAATGCCATTTTATTGACGGTCCTATTATAGTCACAATCGGGTTTGCCGAGTGGAAAACAGCTCGGGCAAACGATTCCTACGATATATGTCACGCTTTTAACTTTTTTAAAGTCCCGGGCGTGTACACCAAGTTTCATAATGGATAGAAATTTTTTTTTTTCTTATACGCTATCAAAAAATAATGAGATCTCTGATGCCGGGTTTTGTGGCTCTTATATGGATGCGGCGCTTTTTTCGTAGTGACCAATTTTCGAAGATGTCAAATCTTTTCAACAAGCCTCGGTCGAGGCTGCAGATCATTGTACTCTGCTCGGCCGAGCTTCAACAATCATAACAAAAATTCAAAAATACCATTTCTGAAACAACATATTCAAATTTTTGTAACTTTAAAAAAATGCCCTGTTGAAAAATGCAAAAAACCTGATCTTTCTACAAGAAAATGGTTAAATTAAAAAAAAAAAACAAAAAGCAAAACAAAGGAACTCCAGAATTAAAAAATAAAGAACTAAAAAAATGACTGAAAATTATTCTTCGAGTTTTTGTTTTGAAATTTTTTACATTTCAAAAACATAGATTTTGAATCTTTGACATCTATTTCCGCGAAATTTTGTAATAATAAATAATTTTATCAAAATATTTGATGATAAGATATGAGGGGCGTAAGCCCCAATTTTTATTAAAACCGAAAATTTATTTTGTACCGGCGTTTCACGGTGGAAGGGAAGGGACAAAGAAGAGGGATGGAGGGAGATTTGTAGATCCCTGATCCCTTTCATGCGTGTATTGTTTTGCGCGAGCGAACCACGTTACCGTGGGGCTGTCACGTTTTCTCCTCCTTGTCTCATCACGTGCAATGCTCAAACAAATTTAGAATCTCGTTTAAAATCTTTCGGTGTGAGGCAGTGAAATGAGTGAAGACAGCGAAAACGTAGAATCGGTTTCGGAAGACATTGACGGTCTTGAATTTTATACCGATGCTGCAAAATATTGGGAAAATGTGCCTCCTACCGTTGATGGTATGTTGGGAGGTTTTGGTTTTATTTCAAACACGGATATCGAAGGATCCCAAGGTTTTTTGAAGATTATTTTTAAGGTATGTTGAATAATCAATTCTCTTCCTTTTTTTATGACTTTCGTTCGATGTCAGTCATTAATAATTGCACAAAAAAAATTCGTCAATAAATTAACGAGAGAAAAGTTATTCAAAGTAGTACAATACAACATGTCGGCAGATGTATCTGAACGTTGATTAAATTTCAGAAAAATTCACCGTTGGGATCTTGAAATAATTAGTGTCAAAAATTGTGATTTTTGTGATTATTGCCTATTTAAAACAGGCATTTGCCTCAGTCGTTCAATTTTAGTGACTAAGTCTGCACGGATTTCAACAAATAGTATGATGCAGTAGAATGTTATTTACATCACTGAAAAAAAAGTTTTACTTACGTAGACAAATTCTAAAATTTCACAACTGTTTTATGATTGGATGTAAATTTTGGCAGATGAAAAATCCGCCTGAAAAAAATTATGCACTGGACTGCGGCAGTGGAATTGGTAGAATAACAAAAAACCTCTTGACAAAACACTTTAAAAAAGTCGATCTGGTTGAACAGTCGAGCAAATTTTTAGAAGCCGCTAAAATATCTTTAGCGTCTTGTTCATCAAGAATAGGAGAATTTTATCCACAAGGTAATCTTATACAATAATAAAAAACGAAATTTGATTAAATAATTAGAAACGTTTTAATAAAAACTTGCAATTGTATAGGACTGCAGGATTTCTCTCCAGCATCTGAAAAATACGATGTCATTTGGTGCCAATGGGTTTTGGGCCATCTCAAAGATGATGACTTGATAAACTTCTTCAAAAAATGCATGTAAGTTTAAAAAACTGCAACCATTGTACAAAAAATGTAACACATGAATTACTGACAACAAAATATTTGAACCAAACATTCCAAGAAATCAACAGTTGAGATTTTTTTTCAATAAAATTGATCCATAATGCTTGATTTTGTTGCTGTACCTGATAAATCATATAAAGCAAATTCAGTGTAGTGATTTATAATATAATTTTCGATAGATTATTGTAAATATTTTAAGTTTTTTTATCGTCATTAGATTTGATAATTATGAATTTCCTTGTTGAAACATTTTTTTTTCAATTATCTTTTCTGGATAATTTGAATCTAGAGAATTTTTTGTGATGAGAATATTTTGGATCAGGACATATTGTCAAAAATATTTCGCCCCCTACAATTTTGTGACAAAACGAATATTCTGTTACAATCCCTTGGAATTTCGCATTTGTTTCAGACCTGCCTTAAGGAATAAAGGCGTTCTCGTAGTGAAAGAAAACGTCACGAGTTCGGACAAATTGGAAATTGACACACAAGATTCTTCGGTAACAAGGCCTCTGGCAGAACTGAAAAAATGTTTCGAGAAAGCTGGACTTGTTTGCCTTTCGGAACAAGTTCAGCACAGATTACCAAAAGGACTATTTCCAGTTTACATGTTCGCTCTGAGACCTGCCAAGCCAATGGATCAAGGATGAATACAAAATTAAATAAAATAATTTTTTTCACCAAAAAAAAAAGGAAACTTCGTAATTATCATGTATATAAATTGTTTAAAAAAGACAAACAAGCCGAAAAATTTGTATATTTATTTTGGTCGTATTTTTTCGTACATAAAATGTTGATTAGCATCTTGCGGCGATGCATTAATAAGCCGCTTCTTAACAGAATGGAAATGCGCGAGGGCAAAATTGTATAATTCGTTCTCCATCTTCCACACTGTAGACTTGTGAATTTTCTCCACTGTTTCTGGCAAAGGATTCGTCTTTCGCGTTGTTTGGCGGAGATGCGATTTGTTGTCTGTAACAAATTAAAACCACCATTAAATCCTGAAATTCGGTCACCTTTGAAAAGGCATTCGAAGAAAAAGAATTTGACCAATTTTAGAATTTTAATCTCGATTTTTGCATCGAAAAGCGTAATTCCATCCAAAAACACGGAAATCACGGAACACTTTTTTAACTCTGAAACCCCAATAAAATCACTTTGGAACATTTTCAACATTATCTCGATGATTGGTTGAGAAATCGAATTTTTTGATAAACTCTGAATGGTTGATCGAAAAATGAAGAAAACAATTGCATTTTTTGTTTTTTTTTTTTTTTCAAATTTATCCATTTTTGAAAAAATGTCGGCACTTCGAAGATTAAAAAACCATTTTTTTAATCATCGTTTCAATTGTAACCTCGTCTTCAGTTAGAAGATATTAAATTATCGCATAATTTCCTACGAAATTATTTTTATAAAAGTGATAACGAACTTTACATTCGGTAAAAATAAAACAGGCATAATTTGTAGTGAAATAATATTAAAAAATAAAAATATATTTACTGTGTAAGAAATAGTCAAAAGCGCCTCGGAAAAATCGAGGCAGAACAACTTGGAGAGTTTGCACAAAGTCTTCAAGCTCCTCGGTAACACCAACGAGTAAATAATGTTTTTGTAAGTTTCTCTTAGCTTCCTCCAGAGCCCACTTGTTTCCGACTTCCCAACAAGCCGGATCGTGGCCACACAGAAAAGGAATTTGTAGCCACATATTGTTTGGATCGCAATCCGATTGTCCAGCTCTTACACACTCGTCGAATGTCTAGAAGACAAATTCAAAATAGTATTAAAAAAATGAATCTGACGAAGCTTGTCTACTATACAACTGAATTTTGAGCCTGACCTTTGTATCACCGTGCTTTTTTCTAATTAAGTGAGGCCTGAAATTGTCTCCGTAACGAAGGAAGTAATAATACGAAACAAATCTGTCCAACGGCTTTCTCAGTAAATTTACATATAAAGGCATTTTCTTCACGCCAAATCTGAAATTAATAATCATTACATTCAAAAAAATGATGAAATTTTATTTTCTGCTCTTGCATTATTCTGCTCTTGCGTTATTATAAAATGGCTCGCGATCGTGAATTTTAAAATTACTTTGACTTACTTCTCAAAGTTTAAAAAAGCCATATGTCCATGGTAAAAAGCTGGCTTGACAGCGTCCCACTGTGTTATATTATTTACAAATTGTACCTGAGACAGGAAGAAATAAAATTAGATTAGCAAATATATTAAGGCAATTTGATCCAATCCAAAACCATAATTTCTATTCAACTGCTGAAGAGTTTTGTCCTTTAGAAAGAATTTTTATTAAAAAATAACAATCTCTTCAAAAGTTATGAGCATGTGCAGTTGCCTGGGTCATAAAGACCCACGGTAATAACCAAGGGTACAGAAAAATTGGTTGGACAAAAATGGAAGTTTTGGAAGAAGAGTTACTTACTTGATTTGGAAGAGTGAGAGTGTGCATATTATTCGTAATATTAATATGAAGAGCACGATATTTGTTCGACTTGCAAAGATCGTAAACAACGCCTACAAAACTAGTTGAACCAGTCTTAGGAACTCTATTATAAATAATAACTATATCGTCCGAAGCCGTGAGCCTACTTTGTCGAACGTCGGTCCCATGAGTTTTGACTTGATTTTGAATTCGAGTGACGGTATCAACTACAACAATAATAAGGAATAAACAAAAATTTTGACAGGTGTGTGTCAGAACGTTTCGAGAAACGCTCGTCGGTACAGCGTCCTTGTGACACATACCCAATATCCTATTTTGATCTTCTAAATGATTGATCTTTACTTTCAAATATAAAATAACGATAAACAACACTAATCCGCAAACCCACTGAAGCGGGAAATTTCTTAATGTCATTTTTTATCACGATAATGCTCGTGCGAAAACATAACCTCGAATGAAATCTGTCAGTAATTGAATACAAGCGTGAAGACTAGTGTTAGCATTTTTTTTTTTTTTGAAAAATATAAATAAAAAGTTATCGTGACGTCGAAAACATTCGGTTTCATTGGTTCAAATCTATTTTATCCGATATATTCGACCAATCACACGAGCCCGATGTCCGGTGGAGAAATATTGGGCGGCCCGAGTTTCAGTCAAATAAGTTACTCAAGAATTAATGTAGAATTTGTTTATCAAAGTACAACTAATAGTAATAATCGATTTTTTATTTATATCATTTACTTTTAATTGACAAGGATTTCTTTCAATTGGTTCGATGAATTTTTGTTTAATAATTCATCGTAAATAATAGAGTAGCTCATTTGATTCACCTCGAGCGAACCCAGCGATTGGGGATTGGAGGAGATGTCTCCTGCAATTGTATAAACGACGTGTTTGTCGTTTGTGTAATTTACAAAAACGGATTACGTTTATAATAATCAAACGCAACAATCAATTGATTGTTAGAAAAAATGGAAATCGACGAAGTTACGAAATTGGAACATCTTTCTCTAGTTTCGAAAATATGTACGGAATTGGAAAATCATTTGTCGCTCAACGATAAAGATTTAGGTAAGCACTTCATAACCTGTCAAAATACGTATACAATATTTTTTTTTTCCTCCAATTTATTATTTTTGCAGCAATTTTAAATTAGTTTATTAATACGAAAAACCGTTTATTAGAAGTTGTTAACAGTTTGACCCTTCCTCTAATTTTTCATTCAGCAATATTTATAATTTATTATTTCAGCCGAATTCATAATCCATTTGGCAGAGAAGAATAACAATTTTGAGGACTTCAAGAAAGTGCTTCTGGAAAATGGAGCCGAATTTTCAGTGGGTATTTATTCATTCTTGAAAACATGAAAAGTGTGAAATATTTTAAATAATTTTTTTTGGATTTTCATTTTTCTTCAGGATTCATTGGTGTCGAATCTTCTGAGAATAATACAGCACATGAAGCCGATAAAAACTTCATCGAGCAAGGCTCAGAACAATGGCGGCAAGCAAGATGATTTGGCAAATAAATTTCCAGGATTGGCAATTCCTAATGAAGCAAAAGTGTCAGCGGCAGTGGAGGAAAAAGATGAGAACGGCTATGAGGATGCCATGGCATTTCTGGAAGCTTCCGCTCCTTCCTACTCGAGAGGCACTGCCGAATCTAAAGTTGAGAATAAAGCAGTAGCAGCGGAAGTTGCTGAGAAAAAATCGGACAAGGAGCGAAAGAGAAGTAGATCGCGAGATAAAAGAAGCAAATCGAGAGACAGACGCAGCAGATCGAGGGAACCGAGGCACAGTTCGCGACGAAGACGTAGATCGGGATCGCGAGATGGCCACAGGGAGAGAAAGCGGTTTAGATCGCGGGAGCGTAGGCGTTCGAGATCGAAGAATCGTGATCGTGATCGTAAGCGAGGATCGCGAGATCGGAAGGATTCAAAGTACAGTAGCCGAAGTAAAGAATCAAAGGCGAAATCGAAGTCTCATTCGCCGGAGGATGTTTCGGCGGATCCGGAAGTGGGTAAGATTTACACGGGCAAAGTGGCGAACATCGTGCCATTCGGCTGTTTCGTTCAATTGGAGGGGCTGCGACGAAGGTGGGAAGGGTTGGTACACATATCGCAATTACGGCGAGAAGGACGCGTGGCGACGGCGAACGACGTCGTCACACGTGGACAAAAAGTTTTGGTTAAAGTTCTCAGCGTCGGTGGGCAAAAGGTGTCCTTGAGTATGAAGGACGTCGATCAGGAAACTGGGCGGGATCTTAATCCCGTTATTTCGATGATCAAGACCGAGGAAGACGAGAAACATCTTCGTAATCCCGACAGACCGACTTCGTTGCTCGATCTGCAGGGAAACGTCGACGAGGACGAGACGTACTCGAGGAAGAGAGTACAGAGATTATCCTCGCCTGAGAAATGGGAGATAAAACAAATGCTCGCTGCTTCGTGCATCGACAGAAGCGAATTGCCGGAATTCGACACAGAAACGGGAATATTACCGCGGGAGGACGACGAGGAGGAGGACGTGGAGATCGAACTGGTCGAGGAAGAGCCTCCCTTTCTTCACGGTCATGGGAGAGCTCTTGGTGATTTGAGCCCCGTACGTATAGTGAAAAATCCAGATGGCTCCCTCGCCCAAGCCGCCATGATGCAGAGCGCCCTGGCGAAAGAGAGACGAGAGCAAAAAATGTTGCAGAGAGAGCAAGAGATGGATTCGGTTCCGACGGGACTCAACAAAAATTGGATCGATCCTCTGCCCGAAGCTGAAAGTCGTACTTTGGCCTCGAACATGCGGGGTATCGGCCTACAGACTCAGGATTTGCCCGAGTGGAAAAAACACGTGATAGGCGGTAAAAAATCGAGTTTCGGCAAGAAAACAAATTTGACGCTGCTCGAACAGCGCCAAAGCTTGCCGATCTACAAGCTGAGAGACGATTTGGTAAAAGCGGTTACGGACAATCAGATTCTAATTGTTATCGGCGAAACAGGCTCGGGAAAAACTACGCAAATAACGCAATATTTGGCCGAGGCGGGTTTCACGGCACGCGGTAAAATTGGTTGCACTCAACCGAGAAGAGTCGCTGCGATGTCCGTGGCGAAGAGAGTCGCCGAGGAATTCGGTTGTCGTTTGGGACAAGAGGTCGGTTATACGATTCGTTTCGAGGATTGTACCGGTCCGGAGACCAACATAAAATACATGACGGACGGTATGTTGCTCAGAGAATGCCTCATGGATCTCGATCTGAAAACTTATTCGGTAATTATGTTGGACGAGGCGCACGAGCGCACGATACACACAGACGTATTGTTCGGACTGTTGAAACAGGCGGTCGGGAGGCGGCCCGATCTCAAATTGATCGTAACGAGCGCCACCCTCGATGCTGTCAAATTTTCACAGTATTTCTTCGAAGCCCCGATATTCACCATTCCCGGACGTACTTTCGAGGTCGAGGTCATGTACACGAAGGAACCGGAGACGGATTATTTGGACGCGGCGTTGATCACCGTTATGCAGATACATTTGCGCGAACCACCAGGTGATATTCTTCTCTTCCTCACCGGTCAAGAGGAAATTGACACCGCCTGCGAGATCCTCTACGAACGTATGAAATCTCTTGGTCCCGACGTGCCCGAGCTCATTATCTTGCCGGTTTATTCGGCTCTCCCATCGGAAATGCAGACGAGAATTTTCGAGCCAGCTCCACCGGGTTCCCGCAAAGTTGTCATAGCGACCAATATCGCCGAAACGAGTCTGACCATCGACGGTATTTATTATGTCGTCGATCCAGGCTTCGTAAAGCAAAAAGTTTACAACTCCAAAACTGGAATGGACAGTTTAATCGTTACGCCTATCAGTCAAGCCGCCGCAAAACAACGAGCTGGTAGAGCCGGCCGAACCGGACCCGGCAAATGTTACCGTCTTTATACCGAAAGAGCCTACAGGGATGAAATGTTGCCAACTCCCGTGCCCGAAATTCAACGCACCAATCTCGCGACTACAGTTCTCCAGTTAAAAACCATGGGAATCAACGATTTGTTACATTTTGATTTTATGGACGCTCCACCCGTTGAATCTCTCATCATGGCCCTCGAATCCCTGCACAGCTTGAGCGCTCTTGATAACGAAGGCTTGCTCACTCGACTCGGTCGAAGAATGGCCGAATTTCCGCTTGAGCCAAATTTATCGAAAATGCTCATTATGAGCGTCCATCTTCAATGTTCCGACGAAATATTGACTATCGTCAGCATGCTCTCGGTACAAAATGTTTTCTATAGACCTAAGGACAAGCAAGCTTTGGCTGATCAGAAAAAGGCCAAATTCAATCAGGCCGAGGGCGATCATTTGACCCTCTTGGCTGTTTACAATTCTTGGAGAAACAACAAATTCAGTAATGCTTGGTGTTACGAAAATTTTGTACAAATACGTACGCTCAAACGTGCCCAAGATGTCCGCAAACAGCTCCTCGGAATTATGGATAGGTATGAATTCTCTTTTATTTTTAATCGAAAACTAAAAAAAAACGTATTTATTATTGTTAATTTATTAAAATTCGTCCAGGCACAAACTCGACGTGGTTTCAGCTGGGAAGAATACCGTGAGAATTCAAAAGGCGGTGTGTTCAGGATTTTTCCGAAACGCAGCAAAGAAAGATCCTCAAGAGGGATACAGAACATTAGTGGACAGTCAAGTGGTGTATATTCATCCCAGTAGTGCATTGTTCAACAGACAGCCAGAATGGGTAAATTTAATAAATTCCAAACAATTTTTCTTTTTTTTCGACAAAGCTCAGGTACAAGAAAATTTATTTACAGGTGATTTATCACGAATTGGTACAAACGACCAAAGAATACATGAGAGAAGTCACCACCATAGATCCAAAATGGCTCGTTGAATTTGCACCAGCTTTCTTCAAATTCAGCGATCCTACGAAACTTAGTAAATTCAAGAAAAATCAACGTCTCGAGCCATTGTACAATAAATACGAAGAGCCAAACGCATGGCGAATATCGAGAGTTCGACGAAGAAGGAATTGAAAATTCCGTTTTCAAATATTCTATGTACATATCTTTGACGAAATGTATTATCAATTAATTGCCGCTTTTCTATTTTATTATTGTATATTTATTACTTTTTCCCTTTCTCGAAAAAATGGTTCAACATCTAGTGTTGTAATCATGAAAATTTTAAATCTTCGCTGCATTCAACAATAAAAAATGCTACTTTTATTGGATTAGCTTTAAGAAAATTTGCAGTAGGGTAAGGTACATAAAATTTCAAATTCAGCGTTAGGAAATTTTTCAGAACAAACGTGACCCAATGTTGCCAACCCAAAAATCACCGGTTATTTAACCAGTGACCGCTCGAGTGAGTTATTTGACCAATTGGGTCCATCGTCATCGACGCACTGTGTTCCCTGCTCTTCAATGTCATTTTGGGTATTTCGAGACACCTTGAAGAAGACGAGAGGTTGGGGTGGAGGCGATGTAATCTAAAATAAACATTTGGTACGTGCTTAAAAACGTTAATTTCACCGATTTTTTAAGGTTGCCAAAAGAATGTGTCGGAGAAAAACAAACTTAATTCGTTTTAAATTCAAATTACATAATTCGTTCAAAATTACAATTTTTGAAGTAAACAAGCTGGGTTGAGACTTCATCGAAATTAGGCAAAGAAAATTGAGAGTAATTTAGTGAGTTATATGTTTTTGCAGCAGTCAATTAGTTCATCGATTAGTGAAAAAATGGCTACACTTCTCAGTGCAACTTCCACCCCCAAAAGGTTAGCGATAAAGGGTAGAATACCAATCGTTTATTCATGTTCCTATTTAATTCATTTACAAAATCATTTCAGGGTTATACAAACTCTCTCCAACAGACAAGGCAGTGTCTACGATTTAGATATCGATATGTTCCTCAAAATTTCAAACTACGAAGACACTGTAAGACAATTGGATATTTACTATGGCATTGGTAAGTTTTGGAGGAAAATGGATCAGTTTTGTAATGTTGTATTTCATAAAATAGAACATAAATGGAGTTCGAATTAATTAAAATACTGACGTTTTCTTTCTATCAATTTGATTACAACGTTTAGGAAATATTTACAATGGCATTTGAATATGCAATGAATTTATTCTCTACAAAATTACATTAGGATTTATGTATAAATATATTAAAAATTAAAAACAAAAAAACAAACAACACAATTTCAATAGATTATTTAATTCTGAATATATTGATTTGATTATTGATTAGATTAGCAACTATCGATACTTTGATTAACTGAGAATTTTTTTTGGTTTGCAGTAAAAAGACAAATTTTGAACTATCAGAGCTGCATCACCGGATTGTTCCCACAAATATCGAGTAATAAAACCGAGGCTAGCGTAAGAGAGAGTATTTACTGCGCTGCAGCAATATGGAGTCTTTATCAGGCTTACAGGTAGCTTAAAAATAAACGGTGCAAGATTTTATGTTATCAATTGTTTGAAAAAGAAAAAAATTCTACGTAATTACATAAAAAAGCATAAACTTTCTTTAATCTTATTTCCAGGCGAATTGACGACGACAGAGGTAAATCCTATGAGCTTGGCCAGTCGGCAATAAAATGTATGCGCGGTATTCTCGAGTGTTGGATCAGACAATCCAATAGAGTTGAATTATTCAAACTCAATCAGTGCAGTCGTTTTTCACTGCATTGCAAATTTCATCTGGATACCGGTGATGAAATTTACAAGGATGAGGATTATTATCATCTGCAAGTGAGTTGAAAAATTTTCACAAATAACAAACGGTTATGAAAAATTTCTATTATTTGATTGAGAATAAAAATAAGCGTTAAAACTGCGATTTAATTGACAATAATTGTGCAATTGATTTTAGAGGTACTTTTAAAAAATGCGATAAAAATAAAATTGCTTTGGATAACTATTATGATGCTTCGGAAATTCTAAGTGGTGATTAAGAGATTGAAAAAAACTCTCGATAAGATAAAGTTCGTTTTCAGATTGACGTAGTCTCCTTGTACCTCATATTTTTGGTACAAATGATATCATCAGGACTACAAATTATTTACACTCAGGACGAAGTTGCGTTTATCCAGAATCTCGTTTACTACGTAGAACGAGCATATCGAACACCGGATTATGGAATGTGGGAAAGGGGAAGTCGTTACAACGACGGAACTCCGGAGATTCACGCGAGTTCCATCGGCATGGCAAAAAGTGCATTGGAGGCCATCAACGGGTGTAATCTTTTTGGAGAGAAAGGGGCTTCCTGGTCGGTTATATACGTCGATATTGATGCGCACAATCGTAATCGCAGTATTTTCGAGACTATGTTGCCTCGAGAATCGACTTCAAAGGTATTCGAAAATCTCTATTGATAACTTGTCATTTACAGGCACGGGTTAATCAAACGACAAAAATCACTGTGATAAATGAATAAATAACAAAACGTGTATATTCCAGAGTGTTGACATAGCTCTCTTACCGACAATTTCGTTTCCGGCCTTCGCGACTCATGAAGAATTCCTGTACACTGAAACGAAAGCAAATGTTGTGCGAAAGTTGCGAGGCCAGTATGGTTTCAAACGTTTCGCTAGAGACGGTTTTAAAACAGTGGTTGAGGATCCGAGCCGACGTTATTACAAATCCGGAGAGATTAAAGATTTCGATAAAATTGAATGCGAATGGCCGCTCTTTTACATTTACATGATAATCGACGGTGTTTTTAAAACACTTCCGGAGCAAGTCGAGGAATATCAGAACTTGCTCAAGGCACGAATTCACAAAGATTTGAATGGGGGTAAGAAATATGTGAATCCGCATCTAGTTTAATCATAAAATTGGGCTTGATTAGTTTAATCAGAAGGTTGAACTAGGTTAATCATCGGATTCAATGATTAGATGATGATTAAGATTTTTGTATGTTTTATTCTTCACAGATCCAATCATCCCCATGTATTTTTATGTTCAGGAGAAAAATTTGGAAGTCGAAAGACAAGAGCCGGGTAGCACGTTCCGTGTTGCCAGCCTCGTAGGTACAACTCACAAAACTAATCACGAAACTGAAGGAACCACTCTGTATTTGTGGAATCAAGCCATGTTCGTTATCGCACAATTACTCACTGCAGGCCTTTTGCACATCAACGAATTAGATCCTATTAGACGTTATTTACCCTCATATAATAGGCCTCGCAGAGCTGGAAGATATTCCGCTTTTCAAGTAAGTTACTCGAATTTTATTGCAGACGAAAACAAACTTATTATTTTATCTTATACTTATTCTTATTATTTTCTTAGTCTTATTCTTTTTGCAGTTAGCACTTAATGATTTTTTCGACCCGAAGTCTTTTTACTCATTACTCTATTTCAATCGTAGAAGTTGCATAAAAAATCAGTTTTATTTTTTCTTTTTAATTCAGAATTTTACGAATTTTTTTTTACTCAATTCATTACTCAAATAACTCAAATAATTGACTATTCGAATAAATGTACAGTTTTGAAGTTTGTATCGTTATAATACAACGAACATTTTTTTCACAAATTTCTTAATTTATGAATTTATTCAAATTTTTGTCACAGATTTAATTGCTGGGAACCCAGCAATTAAATCTGTGATAAAATTTGGATATAAATGCTACTTGAAAAATGTAGCATTTATGCTGGAATAAATGATTTGGAAAATACTTGGGTGAAAAATAACACAGTTTAGAATTTTCAAACTTTTTATTGCATTAGATATTTACTGTTACAAACAATTCGAAATTTGCAGTACTTAATTAATTTTTTTTTTTCTCGTATTCTATGCAGGCCAAACCCAGCATCGTAAGTAAATTATAGTTATGCCTGTTGCATCGGTCGAATTTTGTATTTTCATTCAAATGTATTTAATTGAAACAACCACCCTATAAGAAAACATTAAATTTAACAAATTGTTTTCTAGGAATGGTGTAGAAATTGTTTTTGATGCGATTAATATTATAATTAGTTTTTTTTCTCGTATTCTATGCAGGCCAAACCCAGCATAGTAAGTAAACCCTGTTGCGTCGGTCGAATTTTGTATTTTTATCCAAATGTATTTAATTGAAACAACCATCCTATAAGAAAATATTAAATTTAACAAATTGTTTTTTAGGAGTGCTGTAGAAATTGTTCTTGATGCGATGAAAAGTGAAACAGTTTTTGTATCCGATTTTTGTTAAAGAACGAATGTAATTTTTTTTTCATTGTGTAGATTGTTTTTCGAATTTAGCTATTAAAAAAAAAATCTTATGTAGAAAGAAGTGAGATTTTCTGATACAGAATCTAATTATTTATTTTTACAACCGCCATAATTTTTGAATGTAAATAAAATATCTTATGTCTTCTGTTTTCAACACGAGTACAAAAATCTTGGAATTGTTTCGTGTGTGACAAGTGTAAATTTAAAAACGTCTCCTAACAGACTTCATAATTAATTTCATTAGCCTGATTTGGCAGCAGGTCTAATCGTATCAATGATCCATCCTGTACGCTGATTTCGCTCATTTTCGTAATTTCGCACATGAACTGATGAATTTCTTAGCTTATTCTGCGATACTATATCGTAATATGAACGTAGCTTTGTAGAGATTGCATGAGTAGAGTGCAAAAGTAAGTTTATACAGATTGAAACAGGACAAACAAAAATTTTCACGATTTTAGGGAACGCATACGGATCTCGTGGTGCAAATTGTTTTGATTGCGGAGTCGATGAGACTTCAGGCAATGATGGCGACTTATGGTATTCAGACGCAAACTCCGCATGAAGTTGAACCGGTCCAAATTTTATCCTCGATACAATTGGTAAAAGTTTATCAGAAGTTGGGAGTTAACAGTAAATTAAATCTTCAGGGCAGACCTGCCAGACCTATTGGTTCCTTGGGTACGAGCAAAGTAAGTTTTCTTTAAAAGTTTTTACAAATAATGCAGCCACAAAAATGTATAAATTGGCGTTTGAAAAAAGAATTTTATTGTGATTCGCTTGAATTTTTTCGCTTTATAGGTGTACCGAGTCTGTGGCATGACAGTTCTTTGTTATCCGCTGATTTTCGAAGTATCCCAGTTCTATTTGTATCGTGACATGGCCTTGTTGATCGACGACATAAAAACGGAGCTTAAATTCGTTGGCAAATATTGGAGATTGTCCGGACGTCCAACCGTTTGTCTTTTAATAAGAGAGGAACACATGAGAGATCCTCAATTCAAAGAAATGCTGGACCTTCTTGCCATGTTGAAGAAAGGCTATTGCGACGGAACCAAAGTCCGAATTGGTCGTCTTCAGAATTTAATCTCATCTTCTTGCATCGGTAAATGTATATTATTACTTAAAAGGATTGTTCCCCAATTTGTTTCGATGTATTTCTCATTTAATCGTTCCCACGCGATATACCTTTTTCAGAACATCTCGATTTTGTTAGTACGGCAGAAACGGATCTTGAGTTGAAACAATTTAAGCAATTAAAGCACGATTACATCGGCTATCAGAGTCTAACCGATGTGCCGAGAACTCTTACTTACACGGAGAACGTAATCGATAATGCGGTGAGTTTTGATCGTCCTTGCTGCTCCAATAAATTCTTCAATGACGAATAATCATTTGTAGAAATTTTCCAACGAACCGACGCACTGTATTTTGGAGGAAATTCGTCGAGCCGAGGGTCTTTACGCGAAATGTCAGCTGTATGGTATTCTTTTAAAACGCGAAGGCATCAATTACGAAATTAATGGAACGACAGGTAATTTTGTTCTATGCTTTCAATTAAATACTGAACGATAATGACGATTTTAGCTAACAATTCTGTGCGTTTCAGTCGGCGATCATCTCAGAGCTTTGTATCAACGTGCCGGTGATCTTAGATATTGGATGGCAGTTCGTTATTGCAGTAGTTTACTAAATCACACAGTTGATAGTATTAGTCCTTTCATCACGGGAGTTCTAGTCAAAGGAAAACAGGTATCAACTCTCTATTTTTGTTCCTACTGGTCTTATTGACTAATTAATAAATGGTTTTGTTTCTTTTTTTAAATTAATAGTTCTTCAATTAATAAATGAATAAGTTAATAATTTATTAATTTGCTTATTTGTTTCGAAGCGAATTTGTACTTTCGATTATTCCAATTATTTCAGATTACCGTTGGAGTGATTGGACATGAAGAAACTGTTTTTGACAAACCTATGACTCCAGCGGAAATTCAATCCGTAATGTACTCAACCATTCAACCTCACAACGTAGTGCAAGCAGTACTGCAGCAAGAAGTTTTGCTCTATTGCGGTCGTTTGATCGGCACGAATCCCGACATGTTCAAGGGAATCCTTAAAATTCGGATCGGGTAACCTTTTCATTTTTTTTCTCTACGACGCGCTCCATTTTGATAGAAAAAAAATAATGTGCGACATTTTGGGGATTACAGTTGGGTTCTGGAGGCAATGAGACTTTACCTGGAGATTTTTGTCAAAAGTCCGAAGCCGATAGAGCATTACAGCCCGTTTGAGATCAGGAAGATACTCATCAAAGTTTTGACCGTTAAAGATTGGGGATCCTCGGAAAAGTGAGCTTTGTTTTTTTTGTTTTCGTTCATATTCAGGTTTACTAGCGCGCCGATTTAATTTCAAGCTGCATTTTTTTTTCTCGCAGTATAACGGTCATTAGCAGAAGAAAAATCGAGGGCAGTTTGTGCCGAGTACCCGCGCATTTTTACAATCAAGTCTGGGAGGTCCTGATGCGTTGTCCAGAGGGCATTTGCGTTAATGGACGAGAATTGCCCCAGCAACCAACTCTCTCGAACATGACTCGATCGGAGCTCACTTTTTCTCTTCTCGTGGAAACAATTTTGCATCACATAAGCAAACCTGAATACAGACAAATCATCGTCGAGGTAAATAAGCTTATAGATAAATTTATATATTTGATTTTATTTACCTTTACAACGTTTAGAAAGTTTGAGCAACTTTTTTTATAAGAGACGCGGTAGCGGCTCGACGCCAAATATTAAAAAGAAAAAAAAATTTAAAGGAAAAGTATAGCACAAAATTTTCGTTGAGCGCTGCCGCACTTTTATATACAGTAATATGAGGTTTTTCTGATTCTTTAATTAATAACTTTTAAACTTGTTTAAAGCTTCTCAACATAGTCGCGACGATTCTACTCCGAAATCCGGAACTGAGTTTTAACCGACAACTGGACCTGAACAAGCTCGTCGAGGACGCAGTAATAATGTATTGTAAAGACAGCAACGTACAGAAAACGGATGACATGGATCCCTTCTTCGCCGCCCCCTATTCCGTAACTACGGGCTATCTCGCGAGAGCCGTCGTTAATAATGTTTTGACCGGGGGCTGCGTCACGACGATGTTCGATGTGAATCACAGCATCGAATCCCCAGAAATGTGCCATATAACGTGAACATCGAGCTGAGATGATTCATGGACTTTTTCCACTTGTCAAATTTTTTTCGCAGCCAAACTTCGCATCAAAAATAATTTACGAAACGAAAAATAAGATATTATTTGTGCGCAAGTAAAAAGGTCCATTAGACTCTGAATAGAAAAGTTTATACTGATTTACAACGAAAGTACATTAAATTGTAAATACGAGTTAAATATCGCGTGAATTATATTTTTATGAAGAATTTTGTCGTTTCTGACAAGTGTTGAGTTGAATAAAAATATTCTATAATTCGATTTTTTTTTTACATTTGACGATTAAACTTTTTTGCCGGCAACTTTTGTTACCGCTTTGCAAAATTTGTATCCATAGCTCGCCCTGATCTCTGAATATTATTGATATTCGCCCGGATTCTCGACTCGATCGTACCGACTTCCGCTGCAGCAGCCAGTTGTTTTCTGAAAAAGAACAACGGCAGAAATGGGTTTATCAATTATATTAGACAATTAGGAGCTCTAGTCGTATCTTTGGCCTTTGTTACCTAATAAAATCTTTGTTGTAAGTTTTAGCCGGTTGTTCCTTTTTCTCTTGTTCCCGATAACGCTTGACGTTTGTTTCGCGTTCACGATCGCGCCAAGAAGCGTTTTCCATCATTTCACGCCGTCGTTTTTCTTTCTCTTCTTCCGTCAGTCGCTGTTTTTTGGGAGGAACCCACCGTTTTTCTTCTCTTTTATCTTTCATCTCTGATTTTGAAGTTCTGGACGATTCGGCTTTAGACACATTTTCTACTCTTGTTCGATCGGCTCTCTATTAAAACAAAAGATAAATAATTACAATAATTTTAGAATGAATAACTTAAGAATTGGATTGTAGTTATTGTCAAAAATATTCCTCTAATAAATATTCTAGTTTAAAAACAAATTTGGACTCGAATTTGGAAATAAAATATATGAGTAAAAAAGTGGTAGCCTCAAATATTTAATTGGCATAACTAATAAAATTTGAAACTGTGAAAATTAGATACATAAAAAAGGGAAAAATCGAAAATTGAAAATTATGTACCATTAAGCCAAACTCAACTTTAGATGAATTCCTCGTCCTTTTTTCATCATCCGATTCTTTCATATCCCTAGAAGAAACATTGTATTTTCTACGTGGACTTCTATCACCATTTCTGTTTTGGATCTGATTTTTATGTCTTTTTTTCGGACTATCTTTATCGTCCCCGTGAATGTCGCTCGAATCGCTGTACCGCCGCTTTTTGTTATTTTTGTTCGTCTTTGTACGTTCGTGACTCGTGCTTCGGTCGCTCTGTTTTTTTTTGCATTCTTTCTTCCGTGTTTCACGTTCTCCCCCATTATCGTTTTTTTTATGCTTCAAGTCTCGATGTTTTCTTTCTTCGCGTTCAGATTCCTCATTGGAACTCTCGCTACTGCTGCTACTGCTTTCTTTTCTGTTGGCGCGCTTCTTTTTTTCCTTTTTTAATCTTTTCATCGATTTTATCAAATAATCCTCGTTGATTTTCCCCTTGAGCTTTCTGTACTTCTGCGCTAATAAATCGTCAAGATCGGCCTCGCTGTTCTCACTTTCGGAGCTCGATTTCGAACGATTCTTTTTTTTCTGTTTTTTACTCCGTTTCACTCGTTTGTCCTTTTTTGATTGTTGATCAAGCTGAAAAATATCCCATTACCGAATTTACTGAATGTAGGCTATTTTTAATTAAATCGAAAACGAAAACAACAGAAACTAGAACATGAATATTTTATGAATCAAAAAAATAAATTACCAATTCTCTAAGTTGCTTCAATCTTACGGGATTCTTTAACAATTGACTTTTTGTCTCCATCTCTTTTTTCTTTATAGCATAGAGAGGATCTTCTTGCAATTTCCTGGCCAGGTCTACTTGCTCGGAGCCAGAAAAAAATCTCAGCGATGGTGGTATACATTCTGGATGGATAAAAAAAAATAATTAATATTACAAATTTCAAAAATTCTTATAACAGTTGACTTGCGTCAGAGAAATAAAAATAAGTTCCTACCATATTCAACATGATTTTTGGGTGCTCGATTCAATTCTCCATCCTTTTCGGCTTGAACCATTTTCTCAAAAGGTTTGTCGATGGGTTTTCCAAGCAAATAATCTTCCCGATTGACCATTTGGTTTGGCCCCTTGTACATCCAATCGAGTTTCTTGTCTTCCTTCTTCTCTATGACACCTTGGTCCATAGCGTACTTTGTCATATCTTCTTTGTCCTTTTCCATCTCGATTTCCCTCTTCAATTCTGCTATTCTCTTTTTTTCCTGATGATCTTGCTGCTCCGCTTTCCACACCTTCTCCATGTTTTTCATGGTCGAAGGGTGCCATGATTTTTTTAGATTCTGAAAACAAAGTGTTCTGGAATTTGTTTATTGTTCGACTATCTTATATTTCGTGATATAAACAAAACATTTTCAGTTTTGTTAGACTCGAGTCGACAATATTGGTGTAAAAAGCACTGAATAAGATTGATGCATTAAAACAAAAGATAATTAATAATCGGCTGAAATTCGATTGTTAATAAAATATATTAAAGTATAAACAAAATAGTCACACAATCTAAAAATAGAATTAACACTTAATTTTATTCCAAATGATAGGTTATCCTTACCAAATCTCCGCCACCCATAATGTTTAGCGTACGTGTTCGATGTATTTGGATGGAGAAAAAAAATTACGATTGAGCAATATTATACATCGTTTTTTGTTCGTCCACAACTAATATATTTAAAAATAAATAATCATTTTTTTTACAAAAACGACTATGGCGTTTCAACAACTGTGTGTTGACATGAGAAAAATTTTTAAGTAAAGGAAGCTGCCGAGAGAGCTCGCTGAACGATTTTTTTTTTCGCGCCCTCTAGCGGTTGAGATTATTGTACGTTCGCGATTGAGTTTTGAGTTTGCATTAGCATTGTGAGTACATCGGAACGTCATGGTGAATGCTCTGAAAGGAATACTTGTTGAATGGTATCGTTAAATCATTAATTAACAGTAAACGTGAAAAATGAAATTATGCTAATTCGATCGAGTTCCAATCCCGATTTTGGGTTAGGTCACTATTTTTTTGTTCATTCGGTGTAGTCGAGATCCGAGGGTATGTTGAATTGTTTGTTGAGGTTATCCTCGCTGATGTCAAATTTGTTCTTGCACCACGTCTGAATCGCGAATATATTGTCCGTCCATACGTTCACCGCGTTTTTGTACAACTGGAGAAAAGGTTGAGGTTACATTGAGACGATGCTAAATTTTCCACCTAAAAAATACTCACCGAAGCTTTTTCCTTGATTTGAGCTATAACTTCGGGATCCGAGTCGCTGAACTTGGCTATTTGTTTCTTTAAGTCTGCTTCTTGCTTCTTCAGCTCTTCAATTTCTTTCAAGATTGCCTGTCTCTCTTCCGTATTTTCTTTCCCTGCCTGTTGATAAATTAACGGACTCGAAGAATAAATATTTGATATATTCTTGGAAACAATTTAATTCCCAAGGATTATTAACATTAATAATACACAACCTCTTCTCTGTTCACATCTTCTTTGAGCTTATCCAGCTTGAATTCTGATTCTACTATGGCTTTGTTAGATTCAGCAACTTTTTGTGCTATCACCGTTGTGTTTCCACTGCAATAAAATTCAACATTTATAATAATAAAAAAGCAAGGAATAATATAGATTTAAAAATTTGCAACAAGCCATACCCGAGAAATGCCCAATAATAAGTAGAGGTTCCTATTTTATCGCTAAAAACAAGCCCATCGTCCACCAGAGCTTGAAGTACATCTTTCACAGATTGAACCACAATGCCCTTTTCCTTCGGAGCTATTTTCTCCAATTCTTTTAGATTGAAGAATTCTTTCTTCTCATAAAAAATCTGCAGCATCCGCTGACGTTTCTCATCCAAAGAAACACCTTTCCTCTTGGACATGGTATATTTTTATATCTGCCCATACAATTAAATATTTTTATATTCGCGCTACTCTTCTATAGTTTTATTGACTTGATTTATTTTTGGCAAATGTCTAGTTTTTATTAAAGATCAAAACCAAATGTCTTTTAATTTCTTTTTGCCCTGATAAATATTTTTTCTTGTCGATTTTATCAATGAATTGTTTATTACTTCTACAGCGACGCTGCTATGAAACAGTTCCTGCTCCATCTTGATGAGACAGAGGGACTGGGAAAGAAATTCATAATTCAAGATTTGGACGACAAGCATTTATTTATATCGAGCGATATTTTGGAGACTCTGCAAGCAAAGGTCGATGACTTAATGGATCAAATAGCATTCCCATTGGCGGAAAAGGGTACTTAAATAATTGAAATTGGCCAACTTTAACAACATAAAAATGGCAGCTAGGGAGTCCGGAAGAATAAAGGATGCAAATCAAAAACGAGTTTTGGATGATGCGGCAAGGAGGCGAAGACAGAAAAAGGCTCTTGAAGCTTTGGAGCAGGATAATTTCCACGATGATCCTCATGCAGATTTGGGTAATGAAAAAAGATTCACTAGCACCGTCATATTTAATTTTGTTTAAATATGAAAATAAATGAAAAATATATAACAATGAAAATATATTATTTTCAGTCATGAGCAAAAAAGTTCCAAAGTTCCAAGAATCTTTGGATGGCAGAGGGGCAACAAGAAAAAAAAAGGCACGTTCAGCGGAATATTACAAGCAACGTTTTCGTAAAACTTTTGCCCAATTAGTGGAAGAGGACCTTAACACGAATCCCAATCCTCCTAATTATTCTAGCGCCCAAGCACCACCCTCCAAATTTCCTGAACGACATTTTTGTGCAGTCTGCGGATTCCCCAGTAATTATACATGTACCGCGTGTGGTGCTAGATACTGTTGTACCAAGTGTTTAGGTACGCATCAAGATACGAGATGCCTTAAATGGACAGCATAAAAATGCCTCCAATATCTACTTATCTTATTTCACAAAAGGAGATTGATAAATTCCGAATAAATTGCAACGGACAAAGGGAAGAGTCAGAATGGACGCAAATTGTTTAATTTCAAACTCTACGCTAATATAATTTTATGTAATTATCAATAAATTATTAATTAAGTTCACAATATTTTTGTACCAGAAAAAATACAAAGCTCGAATTGGCCGAAGTGTTCGACTTGAATTACACTACACTACAATTGAAATACACCAATGAAAACTTTTTAGTTTTCATCGGTGTATTTCAATTGTAGTCTTAGGTTTGTAAGATTGAAGTAATAAATTAATAAGATAAGAAATTATGGCCTGTTTGATTAGAATGTTTCTTATCAGTGAATCTGCGAGATTTGTACGAAAAATCGTTACACGATTCATTGGGGTATCTCGTCGAATAGTGCAAGTCGATCAATGACACGCGAACATTCGTTAATAAAAAACGTTTACTTAACAGGGAACACCGCATTGGCAACAAAATCGAAAGGAACATCGAGGTATTTATATCGTTAATTACCAATTACAAAACGATAATTCAATAACACGTGAAATTGAAAAACCTACCTGTTGCACGTCAAAATCAAAACAATGCGACTGAAGTGTGGTGTGAGTAATGTGAACATCGAGCAGGGAAAACTTTTTATAGATGGCACCACTCATTGGTCCCAGCTCGTAGCGCCATTTATCGGAATTTGTTCCTAACTTTGCGTCAAGTTGGAAATGTTCGTACCAGATAGCCAAACGTACGATTCGGCATAATATATAGATATGAAGTAGTACAGCGTACTCTCATACTAGTACCCTACGGTCACTTGGCTAACTGAGTAGTTTTGTTTACATTTTATATCTATACGTATGTATACACATATCCACTATATACAAAACATTCCAAGCCGCATTATTGCGGATGTAGTCATCATTAACATTGATCCCAATTCGATGATGATACAAAGCAGCTTTTAATAGTCGCAAAGTACATAATCCGCGTAGCAATCCCCTTTTGTTATTTAAAATTATAATTAACAGTCGTATGTCATCACTTGAGAGGCAAAGTGGTTGCGAAAGGTAGCACGCACAGTGTTAACCTCAAAGCGAATGCTTCGAATGTTTCAAACAATTGTGGTGCCTGCTTGTACAGTGATATAAAAGAAAAATGTGCCGATGATTGATGGATCTTCTATTGTAACAAACAGTCGTGCGTCTTTAAAATGGCGTGCGTATTTTAAATCGTGACAAAATTGTATTTTTTAAGGTGTTTAGATCATTCGCCTAAAACGTCAGTATTTGAAATTTACGATTACTTCCGGTTGCGCGATAACCATGGAAACGGCGGAGAGGGGCAATGAAAAATGGTCATTACTTCCGGTTGGTAAATCGGATGCGTGCGCAACCGAAGAAGAGGAATATCCGGCTGGAACTACAAAATTCGAATGTCAGGTCGCCGGGCATCCGTTCGATCCGAAAAAAAATAAAATCGGTAAGTATATTTGAATATGTGCGCGTCATAAATTTACAAAAATATAACACCGTGATTGTTGGACAACGGTTTAGGAATGCTCAAAGGAAAAAACGGCCAAGTATTGAAATCGTGCGAGAAGCCTGTTCTCCAAGAGAGAGAAATTGCCTTTTACGAAGCAATTCGAAATTCGAATGATCCAATTTACAAGGAATTGGCGTTGTTTACGCCAAAGTACATTGGAGTAATGGAATCCATTTATAAAAATAGACGTAGGTATTTTTATTTTTTATTTTCGTGTCGAATTTGAAATCTTTCAAATATGGTAGCACGAAAAATGTTTAAATTTGAAATAAAATTAATGTCCTTGATTGTCAGCGATTAAATTCGTCGTTCTGAAAGATTTAACGGAAGGAATGACAGAACCATGCGTGATGGACGTAAAAATTGGTGAACGTACGTGGGATCCGCTCGCGGGTCCGGATAAACGAGCAGCTGACGACCGGAAGTACACCGCTTCGAAAAAAGCCTACGGTTTCTGCATACCCGGCTTTCAGGTTTACGATCTCGAGACTGGAATATTACGGAGATTCAATAAAGTTTATATGAAAAAATTAGATGCAGAGGGTGTCGTTCACGGTGAGAATAATAAAATTAAGTTGGTTCATTTAACACACTAGATAAATAATAATAATAATAATAATAATAATAATAATAATAATAATTAACGCGGATTGTTGCAGCTCTCAAAATATTTCTCAACACGGCGACGGTTGATTCATCGCCGAATCGTCAACTGATCGTGAATCTACTTTCCCATCTGTGGAAGATTCTCGCATTTTTTCGAACGCAGAAAAAATTGCGTTTTTATGCGAGTTCGTTGTTGATCGTTTACGATGCGAAGCGGTTACGTGATTCCGTTCGAGCGGGTACCAGCATAAATAACGCCGCGTGTGTAATTGATACACGGAGAAAAACGTTCCAGTCGTGCGACGCCCTTAGATTTTCCGGGCATTCGACGAGAAATGGCCAGGCGGAATTGGAAAAATCAGGCAGAAGTTTGTCCCCATCAATTTCGAGCAGTCGATCGTCCGTGGGTGGAACGATACTAAAAAGTAATCGTGTCCGCGCGATCGATCGACTCAATAGACTGAAAAGAAGCGCCAGTTTGAGTGGCTGCGATTTTACCAATAATTCCCCGAATTCGAGCGGTCAAAATGTCGATACGAAAATGGAGAGAAGTGGCTCTTTCGGACGAGGACTCGACGACCAATTCAGCCCTTTGTGTCGCACTCACTCGTACACGAATAATTACGATCGTGACATCCTCGAAATCAAAGAGGATTACGCCGCGTTGCTCGAAAAATTGACCGGTAAATCGAAGCAAGGACTAAACTGGGTTCGCGTAAACATGATCGATTTCACTCATGTATTTGACGCCGAAGATGACAACACTGATTCGAATTATCTCAGGGGCATCGAGAATCTTATCAAAATATTGGAAACTTTTTTAGCCTGAGTCTCCTAAATTCATTGCTCAAAATTTTAAAAAGCTTTCTCATTCTTTTTACATTTCGCCCTTTTTAAACGCGTTCTTCTTTGAAAATCTGAAAAATCTTTACGTTTTTTTTCCTTATCTGGAATGTCAAATCTCTATTACGTCAATGTTAACATATTTTTTATTTATAATTTATTAATCCAGTGATTTGATTGATGTATCAATTTTTTCGGCAGTATTATTATTCAAAGTCACTATTGTCATAATTCTGAACATACGATTGGTCGAAATGAGGTTAAAAATTTATGCCAAAATGTGCTGTTAAATGGTAAAAATTGGAAATAATTCATTTTTCGTCAAACTTTAAACACTTATGAATCTATTCAGTAAGTTGTTATACTCAATCAAAACAATTAAGAGATAATTTAATGAATTGTATTTGACAAACGTAATTTAATAAAAAAAATTCTATATAATTGATTAATGAAAAATAAAGGATTCAAAAGTCTTTGAATTAATCGTGTTATTGAATAATATTTTATTCGCCATTCGCTTATTAAACAGTTTTGTTTTTGTTTTATACATTGTTGGGGGCGACGAAGACGCGAAAGCCCGTGACGCTGTTTCGGGGTTGCCGCCTAATCAACGGACAATAATCATCAATAATTTCCTTAAATAATTTCTTCGCAACATTAATAATTAATATATCGATTGCTTACGACCGCCTAGTACTTTTTCTTTTTATTATTCTCCTTCAATTCGCAACTATAATTATTCAATTTTTTTTTAAACTTCTCTTATGTCATTCTTTTCGTCACGTGTGGCACATCGTTTTATTTTCTACAAAAAAATCTTCGCTCGTTGTGCGAAAATGTCCTTCCAATTCGAAAATATAATTCATTCAAAGCTAATTTCATTGTTTAATTCAAAATTCACGTAGAAAATCATTTTGTTTTCATTTAAATTACAACAATATTATTCTCAAACTGTTTAATCAATAGATTCGAATGAAGAAAAGGACGGTGGAAAATCGATTGAAAATTTACAAAAGACGATGAGCACACCCACACACGCGCGCACATACACTTTCGAGTTTGAATAAAGCCGAGTTATGCTACGGCGAGTACGGTCGTGTCGTATGTGCAGAGAGAAGTGAATAGAAACAAAAAAAAATCAAATAAATAAAACACTCGAGCGAGGGCGATGGACAAGGGGCGATAGCGGCTCCGAGAGTGCACTCGATGAGAATTGGCTCTCCTTGTTATTTAATTTATTCACTTTGATGGCAGAAGGCATGATGGTCCACGTGAATATACTGTTTACCATCGGGGCGAATTAAATCATCCACGCTGTTTGAATACATCGAGCCAATGTGTACAATACGAGTACATGTATTTCCGCTCACTCTCGAACAATGTCCGAATTATTAACAAAATTAATCAATTCCATTAATCAACGATTATAATTATCGCTCTTTGATTACATTACAATACGAGCTGCCGAGTTTCATTTAACGCTATATATTACAGCTGCCTTCGGACAGAAACATTCAATATGGATCATATATATTGAATGTTTCATACCCGAGCTATAGATTTTCCACCTCCTATACATACATTCGCAACTACAATACCATCCGTCCGAATAATCTCTAATAATTCTTCAAAACCGCCATCACAAACCGTTTAACGATATACTACAATAATTTTTTTTTTTTATTCTTCCGATCTGTCATCACGTTGAATTTTTTTCAGTTACGTGTGTGTGTATGTGCATGCGTTACATTTTTTCGTTTTTTTTTCTATCTTCTTTTTTAATAATCACAGACGTCCGCCAAACGTAGTAGGCTTGAAAACTAACGTTACGTAAAAGCTTAAATATCTAAAGGGATAAACGAAGGAGAAAAGCGCGAGAGAAAGAGATGTTCAAAAAATATAATAAAACTTGGTTTTTCTCACGATAAAAAAAAAAAAACTGAATAAAAATTACCGATTTCGTCATAGACGATTTTCATAATTTTTGTCACATCTTCGTATCGATTCCTCGATACGAATTAGAGACGAAGGAAAAATGTTGAAATATATTTTTACGTGTGTTGGTGCGAGTTACATATTTTTTTCTCTGATTTTATGCTTTCGTCCAATCCGTCTGTTTTACAGTGCATCACGAACTTGATTAATTAATCATCCTCTCTCTCTCTCTCTCTCTCTCTCTCTCACTTTCTTGCTTTCGTTCAGAAATAAATGGCCACATGATCGTAATTTTTTACAGACAAAAAAACAATAACACGCACTTCCGAGGTCCCGCCTCCCTCGATCTAAATTCGTCAGGTTCCAAAAATAATTTTACGTACGATTAATACGTAAATTAATTAATTATAACATTATATGATGTTTGTTTTTTTTTCTCCATTAGTTGAATTCTTCGAAATTAACGAATTATAATGTGGACAATATTCACTGGATTTGTTGACAAAGTTTAGAGAGCAAAAAAAACAATATTAATAAGTGAATCGAGGGCTTGTGCAAAATCGCGCAGACTTCCAGGTCGGATTTGCGAATATTTTGGTGAAGGAAGAAAGCGTCGATCTCGGGTTCGTTGACCTCCAGCAATCGGTCCGTCAACGAGACCCCACGATATACTTTGCTCATCAACGCATCTTGTACCATTAGTTTTCGCGCATCTTTTACAAATAAATTCATTATTTAAACAGCGTCGTTGATGAAAAAATTCCAAAACCGTCGTGTCTCCGCTTCTGACAATCCCATAACTCTTTCTTCAAAAATCTTTGTTTCTTTTTTGTTTTTTTTTCTTCTCTTATTGCTACGTTCGTTTAGTTCAATATATAATAATAATAATAATAATAATAATAATAATAATAATAATAATAATATTTTATAATTGTATAATATATAAATACAGCACGCATTCCCTATGTACAATCTTTTAACCTCTCTTCTTTCGTTCTCCCTCTTCAAATTTTTATTTCTCCACGTTCTCTCTCTTTCTCTCATTCGATTACTTTTTAACTCTAACTTACTCTCTCGCTCTCTTTCGCTCTCTCCCTCCTCTCTCGGTCCGTGGATTTAGCATAGCGTCCTTAGATTCTGAACGATAAATAGTGCGATTCAATTGGAGTAAATATGTGTCAACTTTTAAGAGTAGTTTTCACTAATTTCCGCAATTGGATCTGCAGCAATTAATTTAATTAAGGACTCTCGTAAGGGAATTCTGCAATATTTTCTTGTTTTGACGTCTTTTTTTTTCGAGGCAGCTCTTGAATTAAAAAGATATAGAATATGAAATAGTAAAGAATAAAATAATTTAAAAAACAGCATATGACATCTGAATGACTGGAAATGAGGACTGAATGGAAGAACCTGACTCGCGAGGTCACGCACCCGAATTTCGACAACCGGATCTTAGTTTGTAAAACGTCCCACGTGTCTTGCAAGACAGATAACGAGAGCAAAAAAAAAGTAAGTTTAACAGGCAACGAAAGAGACTGAGAGAGGGAGAGGGGGGGAGAGAGAGAGAGAGAGAGAGACGATTAAAGCTATTACACGCCCAATATCCTCATCCGACAAAGAGAATCTTGTGGCCAGTGCGACGAGTCAATTTCGCGTGGCAATTGGCCGCTCGATTAAAACTTTAAATTTCAAACGATCACGCGCAATTGAAAGAGTCCCGCGTGTGCATATTCTTCTCTTTCTCTCTCTTACGAGCCTCGAATTGAGAGACTCGAGTCTCGTTAAAATACCCACGTATATTCTCACCGAGTGTCCTTCTTGATCGAAATTGTTACGTCTCTCTCTCTCTCTCTCTCTCTCTCTCTCTCTCTCTCTCTCTCTCTCTCTCTCTCTCCCTCTCCCTCTTTCTTTCTTTGCCTCCTTCTCTCGTCACTATTTCAACGAATTACAAAAGTCACGCGTTCTGGCCGATCTATGATACGATTCATTATCCTCTGTCACGCTCTCGAATGTTCCAGTAAAAAAAAGAAAAAAAGTTGCAAAAAATTCCCACGCTCCGATACAAAAATCCACGGACTGCTTTCCGAAGGTACAACATTTCGTACATCCAAATAAACGCGTGATTCTCAGCGGTATAAAAAAAAATAATAATTCGCTTTTGTAATAACGTAGAAAATTTTGAAATAGCTACACTCGTCGATTGGAAAATAATCCATTTCGTTGCACCTTTAAAAGAAAAAAATTCAATGATTTTTACAATCTTCGAGTTTAGCTCATTGGCGATTCATTATTGTGGAAGCCAAAAAATTGGTTGTTTAAGTGAATCAAACAATTGCTCCAAACAAAATAATTGTTTCAATTCATTTTCATGAAGCCAAATCGATGATTTAAAGTCATCAATGTAAAAATGATATAAAAAATTAGGCGTTGATTCGTGTCTACCTCAATAATTATTAGGAATATTAATATGGCCCATCAAAATAATACGAAAACTACAAATGCGATAGGAAATCTCGTTGAATCAGAATCGTCACGCACTCGCACGTATAGTTCTATACATTCGTTTATTATAATCTTCGTAATACGCTAGCGACCACGACTGTCGGCCAATCGTCGTTTCTTTTTTCTCTCGAAAGGCACAAATTTTCAAAACGATATTAAAATAAGAAAAAAAAAAAAAACAGCATAAAATACAAAAAGAAAAGATACGTAATAGTAAATAGTAAGAAATAGTAAAGAATCTGTAAAAACAGACTGATTGCATAGATGGGTAGAGATGAGTGAGTGGATGAGAGCAAAAGAGAGTAGGAAAGAGCGACTAAAGAAGTACAAATTAGTAAATTGATGAGAGGAGCGTGGTCGACTGGTCGTCACGGTGGAAGAAAAACGGAGCTTGGAACAAGAAACATTATAAGGTATGTTATTCTGTGGCACATGTACAAGAATTACACAGAAGAAAAAAATAAAAAAGAGAGATGAAAAATGAAATAAAAATCTTTAACTAGAAAACAAGATTATCAAAATTTATTAAATAGATAAAAAAAAAAAAAAAAAGGGAAAGAAACAGAGAAGAAAATGGGAAAAAATGACTTTTACGACAGCACCTTTCGAACTTGACACCGCCGCGTTCGATTGACATTTTGGCAGTTAATATTAAATTATGGCATGCGCTATCTCACTTGCCGAATTTTCAGCATTGGCGAAGAGAGAGAGAGAGAGAGAGAGAGAGAGTAAGAAAGAAAGAAATAATAACCGGAAACGCCGACGGTTTTCTTTGTCGCTCGAAACGAAGGGAATTGACAGCGGAATTTGGTTCTACCGCGTGAGTTTCGGTGTGCATCGATACTTTCATCGGTTTTGCGCATTTATCTCGATCCTCGTTGGTGGACGAAAATTTATAGACGTGGAAAAGTATCGTGATTCCACTTCCGTTATGTTCTTTCGTTTTTTTTTCCTTCCCTTGCTTAAGCGAGAATATGTGCTCTCGATTTTTCAACGATAAATAAATATTTTCCAAAATGACCGCGCAGGCACTTGGAGGAGGGTAATTTTTCACTTCGCTGTTTATTTCGAGGAGAAGATACGAAGGAAAGATAAATAAATATTCTGGAAGCAGCGTGAGGCCATTTAATGGCAGTTCTCTCGTTAACGAGCCGAAAACCATGAGTCTTCCTCGCATCTTTTTCTCTTCCGCTTCTTCTTCTTCTTCCGGCGATCTAGTACGAAACTTCCGTCGACCTCCTTGATGCCATTTATCTTCGAGCAAACGCCTTTTTCTTTCTCTCTCGCTCTCCCTCTCTCTCTCTCTCTGTCTTTCTCTCTTTCTCTCTTTCTCTCTCTCTTCGTCCTTTTTACCGTCAACCACCGCCATTTCCGGTTTTCGTAGCAGTCCTCTAAGCGTAAATGGAGAACCACACAAGCACCAAAATAGTTAATGGCGTCAAGACGTTCTTGGATGCTTCGCTACCCGGTACTTGCTCTTTGTGCTTTTCCTCGGACGTGTCTGTAACAATAACCATTTTATTTTAATCACCAATTTATTTTCATACCGTTTACTATTATTCAAAATTCTTTTTCTTTTTAACACTAAAAAATAAAAAAATGAGGGATTTTCACGACTTGAAAATACTCGATGAAATAAACTGGGAAAAACACTTTTTTCAAAACTACTAAAATCCAAAAATAAGAAACTATTAAAAAAAGAAATGAAAAACTAGCGATCTTACTTATCGTGTCAGGTCCCAAGCCAGAGCCCGAGGCTTCCTCGTCCTCGTGGTCGTCAACCGAGCTGTCGTCGTCCTCGCAGTCCGGACAATTTTGATCTTTACCACCGTTCGGATAAAAACCATTTTTTTTTCTGCCCATAGGTCTTGAGCCACTTCCGGAACCATCGAGGGCCTCGTCCGAAAGTAGGACTCCGCTGTCAGGTGCTGATGCCAATTGAGACTGTACCACCTGCAACAACAGATACAAATATCGAATAACTCATTATATTTTCATGTATATCTATATCTATGTATTATAAATAAATATAGACATAGTAATAATGGGCTCGTAATAGAAATATACATATATACGATGTGAAAATAGAAGTAGCAACGGAACGAGACTGTGTGATTTACGAATCGAGGTCGCGTTCCTTCCCACGTGTCCTAATGTTGCATTTACCGTGCTCTCGGCAATGCAGCATTTGCGATATATGTTCTAACCGTGCAACTTCCCGTCTCACCGTCAATGACACCTACGAGACGTCGGGGAACGTCGAGAGTTCAATATTTATACACATATGTCTCTCCCTCGTTCACTCGCTCTCTTGTTTTCCTCCCGCTGTCCGTCCGTCTCCGTCTCTGTTGCTTTTTGTCATTCTATATATCCGTCTTCCTCCACTTCTCCGTCATTTAAGAGTGATCGGAACTTTCATGACCTAGCTAGTTTCCGACAAGGTCGGACAAACCTACACGCGCCTAACAGTCTCGAAGGCTCTCATTACCACGAGCTACATTATTCTCAATATTTTACACCTATGAATTCAACTCTGATAGACATTTGCATGCATACTCAACGTTGAAACTAACAATAAATTTGTTTTTCTTTTTGTGCAGAGAACTCGTTACCGATTTTAATACATTACAAATGTAATGAAATTTCAATAAAATGTGATTGAATTGAGCTTGAAATACGTAACGAATAATCTAGAGTCGCGGCAGCGACTCGAGATAAGTACATTTATATATATATATATATATTATAATGTCGAAGACTAGTCGCTGACTAGACTCTTTACAGCAAGCAACGTGGTTTCGAACGATTTCTGAAAATTTCTAAAAATTGTTTCCGCGATATCTAATTAATTACAGTATTTTGAGAGACGTTGCGGGTTCACGTATTTTTTATTTTATTTTATTTATTTTTTCTTTCGATTGCGACTATTTAGAACTCTGTAGCCTAACGCATATTGGTAATATTAACCCTAGCTATACACTACGGGGTCCAATGAACCGACAGCAACACTACATTTTCACCTTTTTTTCACCACACGCCTTTTCATACACCGAGAAAAAAATTTTATTGATCGAAACAAATTTCGTTTCTCTCAACCAAAATGTTTAGTTCGATTCGGGTAACGAAATATTTTTGAAATAGGACAAAATAATTTGTGAATGCTGTAACAAGTTATTGGCCAAACCGACAAAACTTTGGTGCAGTTAAACAAATTAATGTCAATGCAACAAATTATCATTCTAATAAACTAATTCATTTATTCGTCATAACGATTATCGTTTAGTCAATTTGGTAATTGAGATTCAAACAAATATTTTATTAAAGCAACCAAAAAGTATGCGTAAGCAAATATGATTTAATTGATTCATCCACAAGAAATTTTCATGATTCGGTTGAATAAACTAAATCATTTGGCGTTGAACAAAAAAATTGTTGGATTCACCAATTTTTCGTTCAACAAAATGGAATTAGTTCGATGAACAAATTTTTTTCTCAGTGTAAACGTTATAACTTTTTATAAAACAACTTTTTGGCTTTATAAAAAAAAATTTCGATACAAAAAAGATCCAAACGGAAAAAAATAAATTGAAAAAAAAATTTCGAGCAAAGTACTTGCCGAATTTTTTCGTTTAATTCACACATTATTCATCATTACATTACGTTATCATTCATGGTTACAGACTCGCCAAGTACTTCGGCCGAAATTTTTTTTTTTCAATCTAATTTTTTCCGTTTGAATTTTTTTTTTGTATCGAAATTATTTTTTATTCATATTCTTGTTGTATAGTACGATTATATTTTCAATTAACCGAAAGTTTTTTCATTAGAGGTTAATAAGTTCAAATGTATTTGACTATTAATGCTTTTATAGTTTTAATTTATTTAATGACTTTTTGTGAAGTTTAGACTTAATTTTTGGGCAGGCTTGAATTGGTAACTTTTGTGAGATAAAGATTTTATTGGTAATTTTTTGTGCGGCTCTCTTATAACTTTTTGTGGGAGTTTTGTGTTGAGAAGGGGATTTTTCATCGGAACAAAAATTTGGCAGTAGTAAAAAAAAAAAAAATGTACGTCTCAACTTTCTTACAGCATTTAACCTGTTTTTTTACGGGGTAATACCGACAACAACGAATAATAAAAAAATGATCGAGAATTTTAAGCACGAATTCTCGTCTGGAACACTGACCTGATTAATGTGCCTCAATTGGTCGATGAGTTCGTTCGTGTTGGCGTTCCCGTAAGACGTCGTTGTTGCGGCTGTGACGGGCATCGTAAATTCAGGATTATATCGTTGGGCGGTTAAACTCGAGTCGACTACGGTTTTCGTATATCTGTCAAAACAAAAGTAGAAGAAAGTGTTGATAAAACATTTTACGAAACGATAATCGGGTGATATTTCAGTGATCAACAATGAAAATTTATCGAATATTCTATTGTCTACCATTTAATATATGTGAATCACGATTCGAGGATGATAATAACAATAAAATGATAATATAGTGGGAGAGAAAATCGAGCTTGAGAATTTCCATATCAGTTGGATGAGAGAACTTCCTTGTTTCGCCAATTCCCTACAATTCATTTATTCTCATTCTCTCTCGTGAACTAACATACTTAGTGTGTATGTTTAAATATACAGTGTGTCCAAAAAGTAAAGCGTGAAAATTGTAACGTAAGCCAATCTTTGAATTCTGAGGATAAAAATCCTCAGAAATTTTTCACTCTGACGCATCGTTGATGGGACATTGATTAATTAATTAGTCTTGGGAAATTTGATGGATCGTAAAACAGAAGAATCGAGTGAGGAAAGCGCGCATTATTTCGTCAATTAATTAATATTTCATCAAATATGCATCAGAGAGAAAATTTCTATCGATTTCGCGCTTAAGAATTTCAAAATCTACTTATGCCGTAAGATTTCGATGCGACTTTTCGGACGGTCTGTATGCATAAAACGTATGTGGTGTTCGTAGGTGCGGATAAAGAGTTTCTCTCTAACTCTGGCGTCCTCTTTCCATGAATTACGATTATTAATCGTTATTAATGCAACAGGGCGTTCACCCGCTTCGTTGCAGTTTGCTATTCGCCTCGTTCTCCTTCTCCCACGAGATACATATTACTGTATTTATTAAAAGTGCGATACATACTGCTAAGTGTAGGAAACATGGAGAAATTAGATACGATATCGCATTTTGCCGCCGCTGTAATAACTGCTACTTGCATATTCTCTCTGTCTCTCTCTCTCCCTCCCTTCTCTTTCTTTCTCTCTTTTCCTCTTTCGTTTTTCATATAGAATAATGAACGTATACAGAAACTTTGACAGTTGCAGCGAGCTTTTGCACTTACATAATACGCGCGATGTCTTCGTACATCATTGAGGCAAAATGAGACGAAAACAATATGCATTTTATTTGGAGAGCTCCAAAAACTTATCAATAATATTTATTCAAATTAAAACTCCAAGTTTTATTGAGTAAATAGTATTAATTAGAAAAAAAGCTATTTACACTTGTTGAATTATCGTATTGTTTGTATAAATTTTTCAATTAATTATAGTTGTGCTTGCAGCTTTGCCCACTGGATTGTTACCACGTCTCAAGCTTGTAAAAATAATTTTCGGGTTTTCAAAAATCGGCTTCGAAGCGGTTCCACGACGGTGAACAAATTTTTTCAACTTTCAAACTCCTATCATTTCTTTGAAAATCGAAATGTCGGGAAAAAGGAAAAAACGATATCGGGAAACAGGAATTTTCATCGTTTTTTCATCAGCTTTCTAAAGAATTGACCTAAAAAGTAAATTTCGAAATCGACGATAACGATAATACCGAAAAATTCGTGAACAAAGGTGTTTTTTTTTTAATTTTTCTCACGAAATTTTGGGTCAATAAAAAAATAATGGTTGTTTTCGATGTTATTAAATGAAAAATATATGAAATGAGTAGGTTGAAAAAAAGATGGAAAATTTTTTGAATTTCACCATTTTAAGAACTTGACAAAAAGCACAGGAATTACAAAAAAAAAAGGTTGTAGCACTTTTTTGATTTGGAGAAGAGAATCCAATGGTTGCTCATTCGATTTGTAATCGAATCCTTTTTCTTTTTCAAATGGCGTTTGGTTTATCCGTTTACCTGAATTTCTCGTTTTTCAACATTCCTAAAAATCTCGTTCGGATACTTTTTTTTCTGTGCTTCCGTAATAATCAATATCCCATGCGTCAAATTGTCAGGGCAGCCCTAATTTAAATCGGGGCCTTGAAGGGCTTGGACATGGATGCCCTATCAGACATTGCCAGAACACTGCCAGGTTAGGCCCCGACAGGACAATGTTAGGGACGCCAGGATAATTTAAAACATGGCACTTTTGAGGCAACCGATTGAGGACCTAGTCGGGTTCCATTAGAGCAGTTCCCATTTCAAGGAATTATCATATTATGACAGAACCATGTTGGGTCCCAATAAGGCGAAAGTTTCGGAGCCTTGATGCTCCAAAACGTAGCACTCTCAAGGCAGCCCATTGAGGACCTAGTCGGGCTTCGGCAGGATAGCCCCTATACAAATAACGAGAAATATATCAAAACTAAGTCGGGTCCCGAGGAGGCAAAAAAAGTCGGAGCCTTATTGATTTCGAAAATTGAAAAGTTTGCACGAACGCAAATATTTCGTCGTGTACATTAAGAATTTGAATGTTTTTTTCTTTATATTGATAATTTTAAAAAATTATTTAATAGTAAAAAATTATTGTTATAATTTACATTGAATTTATTTCGTGTCATTGTTTTTATTAACATGTTTTTTGAAATTTTTTAGTTTGCGATATAAAGATTCTGAATTATTTGTTGGGAGATTCTGGAATGCTACACTGTTAAAAAATATATGAAATTTACAATACTTTTACAATACAACGGTAAATGAAATTTACAAACCGGGTGTATGAAATGAAAATTATTACACTCGTATGCCAAAATTGAAAAATGAACATAAATTTTGGTTACTGATGTGGAATTTAAGATACATAACATTGAATATTCATATGAAATCTGCAAATTTTGTGGACATGCATTGAAATAAATCATATGTTTGATTGATAATTAATACAAATGTATATGAATTCATCTACTATCAACAATGTATTAAAATTACAGTATGATCTTCACTTTTCTTGACAGTTAACTGAAAAATAAGATACACATGAATGTTAATAATACGATACATGTTATTTCCCATCATAACTATATCTCTTAAAAATACGGTATAAAAATGGGAATGAAAATTAATACACCCTGCAGTATAAAAAAAAAATCCGTGTATTAAAATTCATTTACCTATGTATTAATTATCAGAATCTCAATATTAAAATTAAGGCGTCTTCTCACTTTGGAAATTTAAAAAAATCGATTTTTTTTTTTTTTTAAATTTTGAAAGTACATATCTTCAAAAATGTCATCTCGAAATTTCATAAAGATCGGACGAGTCTAACTACATTTTTTGGCGACCGTTAGGTGACTACCTGAGAGTACCCGGCGATCCCTTTCACGCCGCTCGGACGGTCCCTGTATATCTGACTCTATACAATTGAATAGCCGTGTTCTTTTGTTAATGTAGTACCCCTTGCTTAGGTATATTCTGTTTTCGGGTCTATACTCATGTAATAAGACCTTAACACGTGCATTTTTCAAAAGAAAATCACTCGGCAACGATGCTAAACTGTTATTTCATCAGTCTAATTTGAAACTTCGTAACGGCAACATCTCTGCGCTCAGGATTGTTATAATGGATAAAAAGACTTCGCAACAAAGTGCCACGTGGCGACGTCCAAGTTCGAAATCTAAAAAAAGAAAATTTCGTGGAGTGCTTCCACACCAGTCTGAAGCAGATACGAGTCATGCTAGTGCGAGTGCAGCAAAATTAAAAAAATCGGACGATACAAGTTTCGATGTACACATCGATCCAACGGCTGGATATAGTATTATTCAGTTTTTTCTTGTTTTTTCTACATTACAACAATATGTGAAGTGTAAAGTTTGTAACAAAGATGTTTCTTTTACAAAGTACGGTCAGCGAGGACTCGGTTTCAAAACCTCTTGAACATCATCAGCTAGAGCAGGAGTGTCAAACTAGGCCCTATCGCCGTTCAATACGCCGAGAAACGCGACAGTGATCGCGTACGCGTAGGGAACCGCCGCAGCTCTAACGCTTCAAAAGAGACTAGGTCGAGACGAAGGGAAGCTACTTTGGACGAACACACCTTCTACGAAGAATCGGAAGGTCCATTGTATGGAGCAGGCATCGCTGATTAACCCGAGGTAAGGTTTTTTCATGATTTTTCTGCAACCAAAACTTTAAACGCAGTTATCTCAAAACAAGGTTTTTCGGTGCTTTGTTGATGAAATTTCGGAAACTATCCGGCCGATTGTCATGAAATTTGAATGACATATGCTTCATAGTTATGGCTATAGCGCATATCATCAGATTTTTTAAATTTTGATTTTAAGAATTTTTTTTTTACAAAAAACTGCAAAAAAATCGTGGTTTTTTTTTACTTTTTCGAAAAACGTGCGCCATTTTGTTATTTTCGCGAATATCAAAAATCTGATGATATGCGCTATAGCCACTGACATACTGAATCTAAAACAGTTTTATTTTTTTGTTTCAGACGACCCGTCTCGGAGATACCATCAACAAGCCACGACCATAACATTTTTACACGGGTTTTTCAATGCTACTGATGTATTATAATAATTGTTTAAAAAAATAAAATAAAAATTTTTTCATGTACTTGAAAGATGTGTTTATTACATAGGATCCGTTTTATCCCATAATTTTAAGCAAAAATCCTCGAAAAAAAATCGCAAAAACAGCCTATTTTTGAGGCGCTTAAAGTGAGAAGATGCCTTAATACACAAGTGTAGGAAATTCGTAACGCTTTGTGGGCACCGTGCTTCGCGCTCTGGCCACCGCATGGCGCAGAGCGTCGACTTTCTCATAGGAGGCACGTGCTTCGGACGAGGATATATACAAGTCGCTCGAATCTAAGAAAATTGTGTAAAACATGAAAATGGTAAACACCAAACTTAACACAAGATGTTGAGATTGTAATAAAAATTTTTACGGCGACAATTGCTCGACTTGATTGCCACGATGCCACGGCATCAAGTAGTGATAAGTCACTCTAATTTCATGAGATGTCTGCATGATTTCGACCTTCAACTTTAAAAAATCGAACACAATAGTATGCCAATTAATGTATTCCCCCTAAAAACTCATAATAGCTGAATTTATTTGATATTCATTCGTATATTAATATTCAAAAAGGATCACCAAATTTTATGATACATCTCTAGAAATATCGTAGACATATGTAATGCGAAAACGTTATACGGTGCCTGAAATTTAGTAATCTTGAATCTGAAAATTACTATGCTGGTAACATGAACTTTAATATACCTGTATAGTAATATTAGTAGATGTTTCGTGTTTTTAATATGCACAAGGTTAACATTTCTTACATGTATATGATTTTTCACATACATAAGTATATTAATTTTACTGAACAGTGCTCGTATCATTAAAATACCGTGTCTCTCAATTTTCCTCAGCGTATCTGAATTTTCATATACGGTATCCGCATAAAAGCTTCCTGTACATGTGTATTAATTTTCATACGGAAATTTTTTACAGTGTAGGTATATTACATTTTTTAATCAATTTTGTTCAACGAGATTATAGCGTAATGGTAACGTGCGTATGCGGTTGAGTCTACAGATACGTACACGAAAAAAAATGATATGCAAAAATTCGTGGTCGATAACTAAAAATTTACAGTTCAAAACTGTGAATCAATCGTTTTACTGTTATCAATCGTCTTCTTACAAAGTAATGGATTTAATGTATTTTTTACATTTTACATTGCAAAAAGTGCAGTTAAAATCATCATTTTTTACATTTCGAAATGTAAAAAATACATTAAATCAATTACTTTGTAAGAGGACACACAGTAAAACGATTGATTCACAGATTTGAACTGTAAATTTTTAGATATCGACCACGAATTTTTGCATATCATTTTTTTCCATGTAGGTAAGTAGTATCGAATCCCGGTGTAAGTAGGAAAATTTTTCTGCGTAAATTAATGTCAGGAGTAATGAAAATAGTGAAATATGACCAAATGTGATCGGAAATTAAATTCCAATTAAAAAATTAATATTTTTTTAAATGTCCAATTTTTGATAGGACTCTGACAGGGCCAGTGATAAAGGCTCCGACTTATTTGCCTTTAAAGGCCTTTGTTTAAAAAGCGTGGCAGCCCTTTCAGGGGCCAGTATGAGTTTCCACATAAGGGCCTTAACTGAGTTAGAGAATTCTGATCGGGGCCTTTCGCAGCTTCAACTAAATTGATGCACGGGATATCGAAATATTCCACAGCTTGAAACCTGTTGTGGATCATAAGCCTTCTTTGTGTGATAGATTCATTGAGATCGGTTGAATGGTTCTTCAGTTATACACGTTCAAACGTATAGACAGATGGACAAACATTTTTTCGCTTACAGATTTATATATTTGCAGATTTTGACATTGATGCGAAAGGCTTATTTCATTGAGGAGGCTGCAAAAATCAAGAAAGAAACAAGAAGAACAGAGTTTTTCGAGCTAAATGTGCGTACGAACACACGGTAAAAAAAAAAATGGTGAACAGGCGAGTGTAAAGACATTGAAGCAGCAGAATAAAACGAGGGCGATGGAAATATCTTGTCTGGAAAAACGTCTCGTTCAATCTTGCTAATATCAAACTTCTTCTCTTCATCTTTCAAGTAAATGAAAAAAGAGAAAAAAAAAACAAATATAGAAAAAGAGATGAACGGAGAATCTGATGTGTTCAATGTTGGCCATTCACGAAGCACGTTCAGTGCGAACGGCCGCTCTACGTTCGCTCGTTAACGAGTAATTTGCCCGGTGAGGAGTGGACGTGGACTTTGCCGCGTGTCTGCACAGCTCCAATGGACAGGGAGAGTGACTTTGTTTTGTTGTAAAAACTGGTATAGAATGAAAGAAAGAAAGAAAGAAAAAAAGAAAGAACGAAAGATCATTCTGATGGATATTCTCTCTCCTTTCTATCTCGTTCTCCGCTTCGTCTTTTTCGCGTTGTGACTATACTGTACACGAGCTAACGAGATAAGAGATACGAAATATGAAAATGAGGGTAAACGGGATTGCAAAAAGAAAATTGCATTGATTTTGTTCCTGACAGTTTTATTTTTATGTAGTACGTTTTTTTACAACAACTGTTTCTCCAAAAATAAATCTCGGAACGTTTAATCCTCGTCAATTCAACCAATACACGAAAACTCGAAATAAACCTAAAAATTCGAGATCCAACAACTTCGGAACTTTACCCTGTTATAGAGGCCTTTATATATTTTTATATATACGTATATGAATATGTGTATACAACAACAAAAGTACCTATTTGGATTTTGTGGTAGATTTGCTCTCCTGCTCTGGTCACTTCCTCTTTTTCTCCTCAGGTTTCTCTCACTCTCTTTCTCTTTCTCATCGTATTTCTCTCGACTCCTGTGGGTCTCTCAACTCTCATTCAACTTTTCTCGAGACACACAAGCACAGATGGCTGCCTCGTAATTGGCCATCTCTCACTCTCTGTCTCGCTTTAACCGTCGATTCAACAATGAGAAAACTTGTTTCAGAATGTATTTACGTATGTGTGTGTATTTTAAACTTGCTGGCTGCACCAGCTTGGGGAAAAGCAGGGTATAGGTACTCGAGAGAAAATACAGACCATCATCGAAATGATATTTCATCCGGGTATGTTTAGTGAGGAAGAGAAAGAGAGAAAAAGAGCCTTTCGAGATTACAAAGCAAGAGCCCTCGAGAGAACCCTTGAAATAAAATACTCTTACCAATCTCATACCAGGTGGGAACAATACTTCGCGGACCATAATTCAAAAACTTGTCTACAGGGTGATTCAAAAGAAAATTAATTAGAATTATTTTTTTTATTTTTTTTTTTCCATTGAAATTGAAATTATTTTAGGGATTTATAATTACCTGTGCGTCAATTCAGTTGAGGCTGCGAAAAGGCCCCGATCAGGCCCATACTGGCCCCTGAAAGGGTGACCACGCTTTTTATACAAGGGCCTATAAAGGCAAATAGATCGGGGCCTTTATCACTGGCCCTATCGGAGACCTATCAAAAATTAAACATTTAAAAAAATATTAATTTTTAATTAGAATTTTATTTCCGATCATATTTGGTCATATTTCACTATTTTCATTACTCCTGACATTAATTTAGGCAGAAAAATTTTCCTACCTACACTGAGATTCGATCCTACTTACCTATGTATTTGTAGACCCAACCATGGTTGCAAATTTTAATCATTATAATTAATTTCATTTAATCATTTAATTAATAATTAATGCATTACTTTTTCAATTCATAATGGAAATCATTTCCATTGAATCATTAAATCCAATTATACAATGGAAATAATTGACATTAAATCATTAAATTTAATGATTTAATGGAAATAAATTCCATTAAATCGTCAAATTCAATGATTTAATGGAAAATAATTCCATTCAATCATTAAATTTAATGATTTAATGGAAATAATTTCCATTAAATCATTAAATCTAATGTTTTAATGGAAATATTTCCCATTAAATCATTAAATTTAATGATTCAATGGTTCCGCTTTTTCTTAGTTTTCCGCTACTAGGTTCTTCTAACAAATAATTCAGAATCTCTATATTGCAAAGCAAAAAAATTTTAAAAACATGTTAATAAAAACAATGAAATGAAGTAAATTCAATATAAATAATAATAATATTTTTTTACTAGTAAATAATTCTTTAAAATTATCAATATAAAGAAAAAAAACATTCAAATTCTTAATATACCCGACGAAATATATGCGTTCATGCAAATTTTTCAATTTTCGAAATCAACAAGGTTCCGATTTTTTTGCCTTATTGGGACCCGACTTAGTTTTGATATAATATTTCTCATCATTTGGATAGTGGCTATCCTACTGAAGCCCGATTAGGTCCTCAATGGGTTGCCTTACGAGTACCATGTTTTGGTTAATCAAGGCTCCCATACTTTTGCCTTATCAGGACCTCACTTGGTTCTGTCATAATATGACAATTCCTTGAAATGGGGGCCGGCCTAGGGAAGCTCGACTAGCTCTCCAATGGGTTGCCTTAAAAGGGCCATGTTTTGAATCATCCTGGCGACTCTGACATTGCCCTGTCGAGGCCTAACCTGACAGTGTTGTGGCAATGTCTGAGATAGGATATCCGTGTCCAAGCCCTTTAAGGCCCGGATTTACGTTAGGGCTGCCCTGATAATTGGACGCACGGGATATTTGATATTCACTGCAAATTAATATTAATTAATATAGCAAATGTCATCGGTATGAGTCGTGGTATTAATTATTTTATTATTTCGGTATCATCTGTCAGATAATATAAATAAAAATAAGCAGATATTTTGATTACATAAATTGTAAAGTACCAAATAAAAAAAAAAGAAGTTTTTTCAAAGAAAAGTGAAGTAACCGTTCGATTGAATTTTCTTGTTGGCACGAGTGTATATATTGAAAGTGGGGCACTAATGAAATAATTAGGTCCCATTGATACTTGAGCTGATGAGAGAGCTCTTAACAATAATGAACGGGGCAACGGGGTAGCGAAAAGAAGAATAAAAAAAATAAACAGCGAGTAAAAAAAGTGAGAGTCTCGCAAAGGTTTCTTTTATGCAGGACTTCGGAGAGTTATTAATCGAGTGGCCGTCCCTCGAGTGTTTTGCCTTCTCTTTACAGCTGGAAATTTTGCTCCGGATCAGCCCCCATCCTCTTTTTTTTTCTTGCTTGCAGCGAGTTATTTCGAGCTTTTATTTCTCACTGAGAGTATTTCTTCTCGCCGAGTAAATCGAGAGAGGCCAGTTTTTTCCCGCTGTTTTATACATTTTTATTCTTTTTCTGAATCGAAGGAGATCACGATCTTTCCGCCTAATCATTCAATGACTGGCAAAGAAGGTGTGGTACCTTCGCATGGTTTTTCTCTCTTATATTCCTTCAAGTCCCATTATGCGAGCACCGATCTCGTAAGACGAAGCAGCAAAGCACGCAGGACAGAAAATCGTTTTTCATCTCGATCTCTCTCTCTCTCTCTCTCTCTCTCTCTCTCTCTCTCTCTCTCTCTCTCTCTCTCTCTCTCTCTCTCTCTGGCGGTTCAGCTGTCGAGTTTGAAAAATTTAACCGAGAAAAGCGACTTCTACCCTCGAGAAAAATAGCGAATATTTTCTTAATGGGCTTTCCCACACTGTTTTCCGTTTCTCGTTATTTGTTTTCAAAGTTTTGTCTTCTGGTACGAATCCGCAAATAAAAAAAAAATAAAAAAAATAGTAAACAAATTTTGTTTCCTAAATTTCAGCATCTGCAATCGTTGACTATATAACTCAAAAAAAAAAAATAATACAGAGAAATGAATATTCGAAGGTAATTTGAAGAAAATCGAAATTCAGAAAAAAATGAATAATTTGAAAAAAATCTGAAAAAGTAGGCTAAAAAAATAATAGCGAGATTAAAATTTATAACGCTTTCTAACGTGATGTTTTGTCATTTACCGAGAACTTTTATCATTTTTTTATTACCCCCTTCTCGTAACTACATTTATCTCAATGTTTAATTTTTTCGTATTTCTCGTTTACTTTTACCGTATCATTTTCGACGTTAATTTGCTCTCCTAGTTTGTACTCGAGTGATAATATTACACGAACAATGTTTACAGAATCTCGAGACCGTGTGAGTCTCGGCGTTTGGTGGTCGAGTGTGTAAACAGAAGAAAAAAAAAGAGAAGCAAAGAGAAAAATCACAGTTGGGAAATTGAGAGATAAGGTTACACAGGTGGATTTTCAAGAGTTATTCGATTGCTCATACCACCGACCAAGCCTCGAGGGATTCAGGAACCTGTGGAATCGTACTGGAGCAGCTTAACTCAAGAATGCTCGTATACACAGATCTTTTTTTTTATTACTAAATTGATTTAACCATTCGGAAATTATTGGCGATGTTATTAAGATAGTGAAAAATTAATACGGATTTAATTGGGATTATCAATTATACACGTTGTTCAGACAAAAATCAATAAGAATAACGAAGAGATATAAATGGCAAGAAAAGAGAAAAAAAAAATGGGCATAGAAATAAGAAATGAAATAAGAAAAAGCAGCAAGAAAAGAAGAGGTGAAAAAAATCGATTTTTTCACAGGTTAAAAGCGATGCAGAGTAAGTTTGACCGAACTGTCTTTCAGTACTCGACAGACAGCAGCACATTGCGAGGGAGAAAGAGAGAAAAAGTGAGTAGACGTTGAAGAGATGTGGTGGGGCGAGAGGAATAGAACCGAGGAATGCCCGGCACCGGGATGAAGGGTTGCGTGCCAAACTGCGAACTGGCACGAAAATTTTGGCGAACGTGAACATCGCGTTATCCGCCTCAACGAATAAGAGGCATTCTGTCTTCTCTTTTGTTCATTATTTTTCACATTCTCCGAGAGATTGGAAAAAGAAGGATAATTCGATTTATAGAAATTCTTGTTTCATTAACATGTCGAACAATTTTTCAACATATTGGATAAGAAATTATTCACCTTCATTTTTGTCAAAAAATTTTTTTTTTCTTTTATGAATATTCCATGTGTATTTTTCCAAACCTTGGAAATCTCTATGTATATAAATTTGCAAGCGAAAAAATGCTTCCCTGTCTGTCGCTGTACGTTTGATCGTTTAAAACTCGAGAATCACTCAACTAGTCTCAATGAATTTTTCACAGGAAGAAGGCTTATAATTGACAAGAGATTTTAGACTCTATAAAATTTTAATATATTGGTTACTACGAAGAACAACAAAAAGTATACATGAGAAATCTAATAATGCTGGAAATCGAAAAATTGGCATAAATGGACGAACCAATCGCCATTTTAAAGGGGATTCGAATACGAATTGGATGAAGACCTGATAAAGTTTTAACTCCATATAGGAAAAGCGCAAGTTATTTTCAGGAAAGCCTAAAATGCCGAAATTATTTGATTTTTAATTTTATTTTTTTTTTCATTGGTTTATTTTGATGTATTTTGATCCAAAAACACCGAAAACAATGATTGATTTTTTTGTAACCCGATATTTCGCGACGAAACCCCAAAAAACCACTGTTTTCATCGCTTTTCTGCTATTGTTATAATTGGTTGGAAAATTACATTTTTTTAAAAGTTTTTAAAAATAAAGAAGATTTTTTTTGTGTATTCCGATATCGGGATTTTTAAGAAAATGACAACTCCGTGAAAGTTAAGGCGAGCAACCACTTTAGATGCTTCAAAAAATAAATTTTTTTTATATTTCATAAATCGTTAGCAAAATATCTTAAGAATACGCCCTGTAAATTTCAAAACGATATTCGGATTCCTTCTAACGGTATGTATATAAATGATAAAGACTCTCCGCTCGACTCTCAAGCGCGCTCAAACTTTAAACGTGTTTTTCTCGAAACGACATTTTTTCAATTTGCGGGAATCATAACTCAAAAACTAATTGATGAATCATCTTCAAATTTGGAACACGTTTACATAATATAATTTATTAAAACATGAACTTAAAGTTGGAAAGATTGGATTGTTTAAAACATATTTATTATTGCAAAATGCCGGGGAAAAAATGCTAAAAATCGATCATTTTTTTTCAAACACGTTCCAACATTCAATTCTCGATTTTTTTTTCAAAATTTAGGTTCATGTTCTTAAAAAACATCTCAAGAATGTATAAAAATTTGTTGGACTATTTCAGATGCGAATTGCGAGCTGCACAATATCCGCAAATCGACAACGACGATGAGGACACGCCAAGGGACACAGCGGATTACACCTTAATTAATGCATGAAATAACTTGAAAAAATTACCAAAGATGTATGAAAATATGAATAAATTATTGTCAGAATTGCAGAAATTTCCGTTTTTTTTTCACAATAAAAAAAATGCAAAAAAATCATCTAATTTTCGGTCTCCTAAAGTGGTTGCTCGCTTTAACCCGTCAGAAGGCGCGCTATGAGACTTTTTCTCACACTTATATTAAAACGATGATTACTCAAAAATTTCAAATGGCATAAGCATTTGAAATTTTTTTTATCTTCACCAAATTTATTCTTCTGTATGATAGAAAAGTTAAAAAAAATTTTTGAATTTTTGTTTCTGAATTTTTTTAATTATTATTTTTTGGTTTTTAGTGTCAATTATCGTTGTATTTATGGTTTTTTTTAAAATAAAAATGTTTAATAGCCTCAATCACCATAGCGAAATTCTTTTCAAGTTCTTATTTATCAAATTAAGCACTTGTAGCTATACATGTGAGAAAATCTCTCATCGTGCGCCTAATGTTTAAAGTGTACGTAGCGCGCCTGCTGACGGGTTAAAATAACATCATCAAAAAAACATCGTCCCGAACATTATTATTGTAACGTGCAGATTTGGTGAAATAAATTAAAAAACAAATTCGAGTAAAAAAATTATAGGCAGCTCAGCCATATTGAAAGTCAATTGTGAAAAAAAATTTCGCGATGTTTTGGGCATGCGAAGAATTTAATTCGCCAACGAATTTGGCAGAACAGGAATGGCTGGTATTATTATAAATTTTTCGGAATAGAGGCGGGGGGGTCTCGCTCCATTATACGCCATACAATTCAACGTTCTCGTTCTCTCTCTCTCTCTCTCTCTCTCTCTCTCTCTCTTTCTCTGGTTTCGCACCAAGTTGGTGCGGTTTCCTTTAGCGGAGTTGTAACTGCGGCTTGGAGAGTTTAGTCGCGTGAGCTTCGAAGCAGCGATTTGAGTCGCCGTTTCAGTGAGGTTTTCTCCCTGCTGCGGTTCGCGCTTATCTCCTCGCGCTGATCTAAATGAGATTCGATCCTTTGGAGAGAGGTTCTTCTCCGCCTACCTCGTTGTCGTCGCCGTACTTTTCTCCCGCCATTTTATATTCCTTCATCTCTTTTCCTCTCTCAGGCTCGTGCCAAACGTTCCTCGCGTGTCTTTTCATCGATTCTTCGTCCCGCTGAGACACGGACAGAGATGACAAAAAGAGAAAATGAAAGGATATTCCTCATTCCTTCGGCAATCCAGTACGACCAAGAATTCAAGCAATTTCTACATTATCCCGATTCGATCAACCAGATTTTTTTGTACTATTTTCCACCACTAAATCTATAATTCTTATAATATTATATCGTTCCGATTTTTTCAAAATAATTTCACGTCACCCGGAGGCTTAAACCAAAAAATCATTTATTTATGCAATTTTCATACGAAGGAATAAAATAATCGTTAAAATAAAGATTTTTTCCTTTGATATTATGATAAAAAAAAAAGAACTCGATAAAAACACAAAAGCCTTGGCTCAATTGATTCTCCTTTGACTAAATCAATCTTAACGATCTCGCGAAACGTTTCCGACAACTTTATGCTCGATGAAATTACAATGAGGCGTTCTCGCAAGTGCTATTGAGAATAATTTGAATCTATGTTCGTTTATTCGCCCAATATATACATAAAGATATAACGTTTATGTACATTGGAATTGGCGGATCGCTGTCTGATCGTAAAGATCGGGGATCGAAGGCGCGATCGGGCGAGACGACAACCGGGGACGAAGACTCTCCCTTCGTTCTTTCGAGAAGAGTGAAGCGCGATTCCGATCAATGACGATCGAGACGGCGCCGCTCGTAATTACATTCTCTCTCTCTCTCTCTCTCTCTCTCTCTCTCTCTCTCTCTCTCTCTCGCGCGCGCGCGCTCTCTTTTTCCCCGCAATAACATATACATATATAAATTTCGTTCGGTTCCCCCGAACAATTTAATCGGGACTGGAATTTTGCGTTTGCCTCACACATCGCCGTCTTTTTGTTTCTTTGATTTTTCTGATAATTCAGTATTATACATGGAGAAAAAAAATCGTCGATTCAATAGCATTTGATGTTATTGGAAGATTTCGTTGATTCAACTCTGTTCTCTGCATGTTCTCGGTAAGAACACGCAGAAAAAACATCGAGTTGACTCAACTAGGATCTAGTTAAATCATACAATTTTTTTTCCTTGTCTCACGGCCAAACAGAGGTATATTTAACTTTAAGAAATTATTTTTTTTCATCACAATATTTTTATATTCTTGATTAATGAAAAATTTAATATTTATATTAAAATCGAACATATTTTTATCTTAAAAATCGAACGAATATGAGGTTGAAATAAAAATAATATTTATAATATTAATTATACCATATTCAATTATGATATTATTTAATAATATTTTTATGGGTCTGCGACCCTGGGAGTAAGTACAAAAATTCACGTTCGTCTTCCTATAGAAAGACAAACGTGAATTTTTGTACGTACTTTTTATTTTATTTTTTACTATGTCTATAGACACAGTCAGTCAGAATAATAATACTACTTTGGTTTTCGCAATTTATGCACATCTAGAGCGTTATTTGTATGTGAGAAATGCCTCGACGCTCTGCGCCACATGGTGGCCGGAGCAAGAAGCTTTAACGTGGGTACTCAAATAAACGGATCCAAATAGCATTATATATTTGATTTAAATACAGCTTTCTAGCTGAAATGAATAGAAATTTTGTTGATGCAAATTAAAAAATTTCGAATAAACGATCCTAGTAGATCTAGATAGAATTTTTTTCTGGGTGAATGAATGTGCGGTTTGATCAAGAAGTAGCGTATTGGTTCAATAGAGTAAAACACCCAGTCGCCAGCTATTTACCAGTAGTCGGCCTCTGTTCATACTTTATATGAGCGGGAAGAGTGCGAAAAACATCTCCCACACTCTTCCCACTTATACAAGGTCGACAACTGGTACATCGCTGACGATTGGGTGTTTTACCCTACTTTATAATATTGTGATGATTATATAATGTTATTGGCACACCGTAATGAGATCTGTGGTTGATCCAACGATTTTTTCCCTACGTGTACTTCCTGTCTCTCGCTTTCCTAATGCGTATATGTATGTATCGGGTTTTAAATTTAATTCCCGCTGTTTTTCAATTAAAAAAAAAAATTATTTACAGTTTACGGTACATTTTATTTTATTCGAAGTATTATCCTTCAGAAGCTACGACCTTTTCCCATCTTTCACGCAACAAATGGATTCCACGCCAATAGAAAGGGTGGGGGTTAATATGTAGAATAACCAAATTGTAGAACGGTTAATATTTCGAAATTTTAGTATTCATAACATTCGATTAACGAAAAATAAGAACTTCGAAGTTTATATTTTATATAGTATATTAAGTTGAATGCGTATTCGATGTAATATTTTTTCTTTGATCGCGTATTTATTCGAAAATATATATTCAGACTGTCTATACTTCAAATGCAGATAATATGGATTGTCCTAATGTAAGAAGTTTATATTTTCTAAATTCGAAATGGAGAGCAATTTTTTTATTGAGAGACCAAAATATATGGTATGAATAATTCCAAAGTGAATTTTTCGAATGACTAAAAATTAGAAGTACAGAATAGCGAACATTGTGAAGCACGAAGAATGACAAGCAATACTTTACAGCCCAGAGGCTCTCGCTATTTCGACCGTTCGACTTTCTGGTGTTTCGCTATTTTGACCATATTAATATTTTGTCTTTTGTTAAAATATATTTGAAATTGTGAATATTCATAATATTGCCGATTTCAGTATTTGAAGACTCGAATGCGTAATAGTCATACTTTTGTAAAATCGTTATTCCAGCCTTCGTCATTTGGGCTACTGTTATATTTTGTTTTTGACGTAAATGTATTTCGAACTCTTTAATTCCTCATTTTTTTTATTTCCAGCATAAAGGCTATAGTAAAATTAGTCTGTATACATGCATACTGCTATTCTTCGATTTCAAAATTCGCAGTTTTAGCCGTTCGAAGTTTTAATCATTCGAAAATCTTACTCCCATCCAATAGAAATGGTTGCTTTTTGAAGCGATCCATTAATCGATCCATTTTTTGATATCTCCTAAAGACTTGAAATGCTGTGATGACAAATCATTCTGAATCGCTCGAAACAAACGATAATCTGACGGTGTTATATCCGGTGAATACGACGGGTGAGGTAAGACTTTTCAGTTCATATTCTTTATATACTTTTTTACGGTTTCTGCTACATGTGGCCGAGCATTATCATGGAGCAAAATTAGTTTGTTATGACGTTTGGCGTATTCAGGCCGCTTTTTTTCAACTCCTGGTTCAGTTTCATTAATTGTTCTTTATAGCGAACAGCTGTGATCATTTCACCCGGTTTCAGCAACTTGTGATACATCATACCTTCTTGATCCTACCAAACGCACAGCATCACCTTTTGAATATTGGTTTTGGCGTTGATGGACCTGGTTCACCCTGCAATACCCATGCTTTTTTCGTTTGGCATTTTCATAATAAACCCATTTCTCATCGCCAGTCATGATTCGATATGAAAATGACTTCCTTTCGCATCGTTTAAGCAGCAATTCACAAATCGTTTTTCGCTTTTCGAGTTGTCTCTCGTTTAATTAATGTGGTAACCAAATTCCCACTTTTTGAACCAGTCGTTTGCTACCAGCCCACTTTTTGAACCAAACGTTTACTAACAGCCATTTCAGTAACGTTTAATATATCAAACAATTCTTTAAGGGTCTGACATCGATCTTCATTGAGTAAGGCCTCCAATTCTTCACCTTCAAATTTTTTTGGCTGTCTGGACGATCTTTGTCTTTAAGGCTAGGAGTCATACCAACTGAGCCACCACGAGTGCGAGAGAAATAGCTGCAAATTTCGAAAGTGAAATTCTTCGACGCGGTTTGACCGATTACAAAAAGGCCCTGTCAAGCCCATTTTTGCCATCGTCCTGCGTGGGCTGATAGAGCTTTTTTGTAATCGGTCAAACCGTATCGAAGAATTTCAACTTCGAAAATTCGAGGTGAGTTTAGGTGACTGACCCATTCCCTTAAGGTCAAAATCGCCACTTTTGAATTATCTAAACAAATCTCTGCACGTTGTCTCAGATAGAGCATCTTCACCATAAGCTTCTTGAAGCAAGCAATGACTTTCAGCAGCATTTTTTCTTAAATTAAAGGATAAAAGTAAAGCTTCCCGCATATGCTGTTTCGTTGGTTCAAAACCTGACATTTTCGATATTATAAAAAAAGTAGTGTGTACAAGGGTCGAATACTGAATATTGTAGGTTATGTCCAATACTTCAACGCAGTATAGTTTTAGTGTTACTTCTATGAAAATAATACTTTCCATCTCATATAAAACAGCGGGAATTAACTTTAAAACCGAATAAATGTATCTATATATTTCTTCATTTTCTCACCATAACATTTTTTCTTTTACTTGTAAGTTTTGCATTTTTGTTTTGTTCTCTATCTTATTATTGTTAAAAAAGCTCTATTCACGGACAATGAATATCTTTGCCTATGTCTGTTTGGCGACAGTCGTACTCGTACCTCGTGATATATTCGTATATATGGCACAGAATAAATGCTACCCATCACGCTCCAATTATCTGGGGAACGTGGCCTTAATCGAGCAGATCGCAGACCTCGAGACATAGTAGTATATATATGCTTTTTTTGACGTTCGTTTTTCCTTTCGTTCGATTCATCGTTGTACAATAATAAAAAAACATTTAATTCCTTTTTAATCATTTACAAACTCATACTATGTTTTTGCCACTGACGAAAGGGAACTATGAAAATATTGACTGTTTAACGAAATTGTAATATTTATTGTCCATTTTTTTGTGATAATTCTTGCTAAAATTATATTATTTATCATTATTTGTAACTTGAAATTAACTTAATTGTTCTTTTTTCATCGTCGTTGAAAATTTTTGATTTTTTTTCTCATTGAAATTTGTTGAATTAAGCAGCAATTTTTGGCATGAAAAAGGCTTCGCGGATTGGTGAAAAAAGGGTTCATACGGGTGTGATACATGAAGAGAAGTGACGGAAGTAGAAAATCACCTCTGGCAATCGAATTTGATTTCCGGAGGGTGTGTCGGGGATGTGTCACCGAGTGTGTTCCAAGCGAGCAGCGTTAGGGTAAAATTCGATCTCTCTGATGCCTATTTTTGAAAGGTTTCTGTACGAGGAGGCGACCGGAAATCCTAGTTGGGTGCAGTTTTGCGAGAGCAAAAAGCCTCACTCGATTCGTATGTTTTTCTCTTCTACGTTAGAAAAGCCCCAGCAGCAATAATAGCCGAAAAACTTTTTCGAAAATCGTTTTTCTCTTATTTCTTTTCATGGAATTTTTGTTTTTCTCCGTTACGAGAAATTTGCTAGAATTGAGCCTATATCGGTCATTCTACGAGGAGAGCAAGAGAGAGAGAGAGAAAGAGGGGGGGAGAGGGGGGAGAGAGGGGAGAGAGGGAAGGGAGGGAGGGAGGGAGGGAGGGAGGGAGGGAGGGAGGGAGGGAGAGAGAGGGGGGGGGAGAGAGAGGGGGGGAGAGAGAGGGAAAGAAGAGCGAGGCCGCGCCTAGTCGTCTGGTCTGAACGAACTCGGGACGTTTTCACTCGCGAAACCAGTAGAAATTGGCGGAGGCAAGGAGGGAAGGGGTGGGGGGGGGGGGGGGCAAGAGACCGAGAAAAAAAATCAGGGCGAGTTGTAACTGCCGCTGGACCGATGTTGGTGATTCCGTGCTCTCTGTGCTTCGAGACCAAAGCAGGGACGAATATGGGGAGAAGAGAGAGAAGAGGATTGCAATGGAAAATACCTCGAGGCAGAGAGAAAAAGAGAGGGAGAGAGACCGAGTGAGGACATACCAAGGGACGTTGGATAGAAACATCCAGAGGCACGAAGTGTACAAGGGGAATATAACGTTTGCTATCCGCGAGACTGAAGCTGCGAGGGTCCTCAAAAACGCCCGAGAGAGTGAGTGAGACGGAGTGAGTGCGCTAGCAAGGGAAGGGGCAGATTGGCCGCGAGCAAAGAGTGGGAGACACGTTGAGCGCGAATATATTGCAGTGGAGGGGGAAAAGAGCGATGTGGAGTGGGGGATGCGAGTGGCGCAGTCGGTGGGACGCCTAGCCGCCAATGAGTCTGGCAAGGAGAACGAACGGGCGCCAGCGAGTCGGGCTGTGCATTCTACGTGTAACCCGTCGACTTTTCTCTCTTCTACCTCGTCTTTTTTCACATCTACTTCCCTCTTTCCTATGTTTGCGATCATCTCGTTGGGATCTTGGCTTCTCTCTCCCTCATTCTTCTACACTTATTCGTTTTGTTATTCTTCCTCTTCAGCTACGTAGTTTTCGTCTCGTTTCCTCGCACTGCTACCAAAAACGTCGTCTCACTGCGACCTTTCCGTACCAATACGTTCTTGTACAAGTGCTCTCTTTCGACGGTGAAGAAAAAAGGAATAAAACAAGGTTTTTAAATTGCCACGCTTATCGCAATATCTTTACACTATCGAAAAAGAAAGAAACAAATCCCTCGAGTGTTAGACGTGGAAAAAAAAATTCTGCCTACGCGATTAATGGATTTGGAAAATTCAAATATTCTCGACGCTGTCTTCATACATTTTTGAGAATTAAATCATCTGTAGCTCATGTATTTTTCTTTCTGAACACATTTTCTACATGAGAAAAAAATCAAGGGACAAATTTAGGTGCGATGCATGGGTGAATGGGGATTGGCTTTTAGTGTGTCCTTTTACGGTCCAGTTAAGATTAAATTGTCCTATCAAGGTGAATTATTATAAATGGATGTTCATGTTAATAAAACTATTCGTGCCTGCAGCTGCGCCTGCGATATTGTAACAAGTTTCAATTTTGTAAAAATAATGTCCGGGTTTTCAAAAATTGCATTCGAATTTCTTTCAAAATAGCGCTTGGGTCATTCATTTATCACAGTATTTCATTTTTTAGCTCATTATTTAAGTTGAGACCGATTTTTGAAAGTTTTCGATGCATTTTTTTCTTTGCTGCTACGTAATAACCAATTTATTAAAATATTATATAGCCCGAGTCCTATTGAGAATCATAAACTTTCATCTTGCAACAGATTCATTGAAATCGGTCCAGTGGTTCTCGATTTACAAACATTCAAACGTACAGACAGATAGACGGATAAACTGTTTTGCCATTACAGATTTATATATATTGAAATTTCTCGGATGTAAATTTATACATATACAGATCCATATAAATACATATATGCTTATCCTGAAACGTTGTGCAGCCCAAACGCTTTCGCCAAACGCCCACACGTAACGTCCCACGTTCTCGTGAAATGTTCCGTCTTTTTTTTTTCATCTTCGTATATAATGCTCATAAGCTATCTTCATTCTCTCTTCTCTTCTTTTAGACTCCGGATCTTCTGAGTTTTTGTTCATATTTTTTTTTCTTCTTTCTTTAATAGTATTGATTCCTACCTCGCGATTACACCCAGAAAAAAGTTCTATTTAGATCCACTAGGATCGTTTATTCGAATTTTTTAAATTTGAATTAACAAAATTTCTATTCATTTCAGTTAGTATTTAAATCAAATAGACAAAATCCTATTTGGGTTCGCTTATTCGAGTATCCACGTTAAAGCTTCTTGCTCTGGCCACTACGTGGCGCAGAGCATCGAGGCATTTCTCACATACGAATTGCGCTCTAGATATGCATAAATTGCGGGAACCAAAGTAGCATTATCAAGAGTCGCGGTAGCGATTCGAGACAAGTATATTTACACATGCTATAATGTCGAAGACGAATCGCTACTAGAGTCTTTACAGCAAGCAGAGCGGTTTCGAACAGTTTTCGAAAATTGTTTCGGCGATATTTAATGAATTACAGCGTTTTGAAAAATGTTGCGGGATCACGTATTTTTTATTTATTTTTTTTTTTTTCATTCGATCGTGACTATTTAGAACTCTGTAGCCTAACGCATATTGGAAATATTAATATTTCATTTTTCGGTAGCATCGAAAAAATGATGCATTTTTCGCACACATTTTTTGACGTTTTGCGGTCGCTGTCTAGTGACACTAGTTGTAACTAGAAATCTGGTGATATGTGAGACTGTGTTCGTCGATGTGGCAGCCGATTGACTTTTCTTCATCATGTAATAACAGTGACCGCTGTAAGTTGAAAAAGGTTATAAAGATCGTGGATGTGAAATTCTATATTAATAGCGACAGTTGCGAGGTCAAAAAAATAAGGCTATAAAGATCGCGGATGTAAATTTATTAAACCTAGCCCCCACAATTTTTTTCCGAACGTAAACTCTACAACAGAGTCGAAAACGATCCCTTTTCCCTTTTACCATAAAATGTTCCTCGAATGCAGCAACCATTCTCTTCGTTTTTTTTTTGATAACTAAGAGAATGGTGTATGATAAACTCGTATTCGGTGAATATTTAATATCTTTGTCGTGAGGTTATAAAGATCGCAGTCAGTTTCAACTTTTGGTTAAAGTGACTTTTATTATAGATGGAAGAGTGATAGTGCAAAAATAAAGTGTAATTCAATAAATAAACTTTTGAACAGTGTCTAAATAAATATTTTTTTTATTAACCCTAGCCCCCCAACAATTCATTTTTCCGAGCGTAAACTCTAGAACGGAGTCGAAAACGGTGCCTCTTCGCTTTTACCATAAAATGTTCCTCAAATGCAATAATAAGCTTTATTTAGAAACCATTCTGTTTGTTTGTTTTTTTTTGATAACTAAGAGTTATCAAGTTTTTTTGTATATTTGATAACTAAGAGTTATAAGTGTATTATAAACTCGTATTCGGTGAATATTTAATATCTTTGAACAATCATGAGGTTACAAAGATCGCGGTCAGTTTCAACTTTTGGTTAAAGTGACTTTTATATATATAGATAGAAGAGTGATAGTGCAAAAATAAAGTGTAATTCAATAAATAAACTTTTGCATAGTGCCCAAATAAATAATTTTTTTTATTAACCGTAGTCCCAACAATCCATTTTTCCGAACGTAAACTCTAGAACGGAGGCGAAAACGGTGCCTCTTCTCTTTTACCATAAAATGTCCCTTGCATGCAATAATAAAGTTCATTTGGAAACTATTCTCTTCGTTTTTTATATAATTGAGAGAATGGTGTATGATACCACCCTAGGTTTGAATTATATATGGTTTGAACCACTCTAGAGTGGTAGAGACCTTAAATACATGAAAATAGTATTTGCACTTGCAACCCAAAAGGGAATCAAGTGATGCGAAATAATTTTGAGCGAAAAGATATTTGCTTTTAGAAAAAAAAAATCATAAGTACTTCACCAATTTGTTTTTTACCTATTAATATAATATATCGAAGCGAATATAATCATGAGCGAATATAATCGCTCATGAGATATAATTCGTAATGAATAAACATTATAAAAGAAAAACTCGCGTAGTACTTCGGCCAAAATTATTTTTTCCAATCAAACTTGTGCTCTCGAAATTTTGTGCGTATACTCGGCAGGGTGTCAAGTCGTCACGGGCCTACTGTCTACTGTGTCAACTGGATCGCGCAACTCGCCATTGTGTAACTCTCCAACCGTAGCAAGTCTACCTGTGTGGAAAGTCCCCAACCGTGTAAACTGGATCTAGCGCGAGCTCTAATCCGTAGTATTTTGATATTTCCCCGACGCTCGCGTATCCCCACTTTCACCGCCTTTCTTAGGTACACGCCGGGCAAGTCCGGGGACTTGTTTTTTTTTGTTGTTTTGTTTTTGTTTGTTTTTTTTTTGTTTTTGTTTGTTTGTTGTTGTTTTGTTGAAATGTTTTTTTACAAAATTTAAAAAAAAAAATCAAGTTTCTTTTATGCGTCGTATCTTCTCAGAACTACTGTACGTTTTAAGTAATCTAATAATTTTATAAGTATGGACGGTTAATTACGAACATTGAATTCATTTGAACACTTCTTAGATCAATATTTCACATTGCATTTTTAGTCCGAATATAATCGCGATACACCAGCTCGAAATTCGATCATGTATCCATTTTCAGCCGAAATCATTAAAAAATCGCTTAAGCGACCTTTAAAATTTTTATTCAGGATCCAATTCTTGAAAGAATCACTTTTTGATAAAATGTTACACCATATTTTGCTGCAATACCGAAAAAAACATTAATTCTTTTGTGTCACTCAGATACGTACACAACATGAACATGTTTAATTGGCTAGCTATGAATTTCATACAAAAAGTCAACAAATCCCGGCGAAAAACAGCATATATGCTGTAAAAAAGTTGAGACAAGTACATTTACTCCCCCCAAATAGTTGTTCCGGTAAAAAATCTCTTTTTGAACGCGAACCCTAACTAAAAGTTATAAAAGAGATTTCCTCCCAAAAAAACCAACCTTGCAAAAATTCTTTCGTTCACATCAAATCTCTCTAAAAATTATAGGAGAACACCACAAAAATTTTCTCAATAAATCAGAAACACACAAAAAGTTATAAGAGAGCCTCACAAAAATTTACCAATCAAATCGTATTCTCACAAAAGATGCCAATTCAAATCCGACCAAAAATTAAGTTGGAACTTTACAAAAATAAATAAAAACTATAAATCATTAATAGTAAAATACATTAAAGCCTATTAACCTCTAATAAAAATCTTCCAGTAAATTAAAAATATGGATGTGCTACAGTACAGTTGTTCTACATAAAAAGAACAAGAATAAAAAATGAGAATGAAAAAAAATGCGGATACAAAAAAAATTTACAAAAGAAAAAAATTAGATTGAAAAAAAATTTTCGGCCGAAGTACTTGGCGAGTTTGTGACCATGAGTGAATTAAGCAAATTTAATTAAATGAAGCACATTGTATAAATTAATCTAAAAAACTTGCCAAGTACTTTGGCCGAAATTGTTTTTCAATCTAATTTTTTTCTTTTGAAAATTTTTTTGTATCCGATTTTTTTTTTCATTCTTATTTTTTGAAAATTCGTTTCCGATGAATGTGTTGAGATAAAAATTTGAAAAAAAATCAGACGAGTTCCTTTCAATGAGCTCTATTAGAGAAAAAAAAATCAAAACAATACAAAATGCGAATTTCAAGAGTGGCCGATTTGGCGTGGAATTCCCCATATATACTTTTTTTGGACTAATTTGTGTTTATCAATTTGGCATTATTAACGATTACGAATGATTACGGTCGATACACACGATTTTGCATATGCAGTATTACGAAAATATTAACCTATAAAAAAATGAAGTGAAATATCTGAATAAGAATAAGAAATGTTCGTTCAATAGTTTTCGAAGGCGATCGGGTACATGAAGCAATGAATTATTCCCGTGGTGAATTTAGGTTCTAATTGTAACTGAAACGAGCTGGATTATTTGAAATGAGAAAAGAATAGCGGTGAAGAGGGGGTGAGAGAAAGAGTTGTCTTTTCTACTGATGGCGAAGAGGATCGTGAGCGAAATATCTACGTCGAGTCTCGTTGGTCCATGGCAAAAATTCCTTTTACTCTCGGACGGGTTTCGTCGCGTACACACATATGCGCGCTCTTTTACCGTGCGACGTAGAGGCAAATAAATGAGAAGAGCGAAGGAAAGAGAAAGAAAGAGAGAATGAGGCTTGGGGCAGCAGACTTTACTTTAATATTCCGCGGACCCTCCACCCCCGGGTCCTTGATTTCTTTTTTACACTCTATGACGTAGTTTGCTTCTCTTTCTCTCCCCCTCCCCCCGGCCCTCTTGCTCTCTTTCTTTTTCTCTCGTGGTCCAACTCTTTCCATTTGGCTCTTGACGTCCTTCTTTTCTTCTCCTTCGTCTTATTCTTCTTTGCTCTTACGTGTACACACACACACACACACACACACACACACACAGAGACCCATACCTTTTCCCAACGAATTCTGGCCACCGACTATATGGGAATCCAAAGACCGTTTCTCTGTCGGCTGCGAGATCGAGAAAGGAAAGAGGAGAAAGGATCGAGAAAGGAGAGGAAAAGAGGGAGAAGGGATGAGAGAGAATAAAGTGCAAGAGGTGTATGAATTTATTGATAAATTTCTCGACAACGTTCTAGAAAATGGGTTTTACAATGTACCAGAGGATAATGATATAAAAATGCAGAAAAAAATTGAGGAGAAAATACTTAGAGATAGTGGACGAAGCAATGGATAAAGAGAAAAATGAAAGGAAGAAAAAAAGCAACGTTCAACAATTTCCGACGGAAGATTAACCACGAGATTGAGAGGAAGAAAATGGGAAGAGGGGGAGAAAAGAGTTATGTAAAAAAAAGTGAAAACGTAGTACACTGGTTAATGCAGCTGCTTGCTGTACCAGACTCGATCTCAAAAGACGGCTGCTACTTATGGCAAACTGCAGGCTTATAAGAAAGATTCGAAAGTGATATCTCGATCAGTCGGTCATCGGAGTCACGAATAATTGCCCTGAATTTCGAAAAAAAATGGCAACATCGGAAATATCTAAAAAAAAAAAAATATTATCACCAGATATTTTTTTTCGCAATTTAATTTAAAAGTATTTAAAAACAATGATTGTTCAGGGGATAGTACAAATTTCTCTGTTTCTCTTCTCTCGCTCTTTTCCTCTTTGCGCCCCTTTAATTTATCATTCCTCATTTGCACGGTGTATTATTTTCCGTTGTTCTGGACAAACATTTTCGTTAATTGAGGGTTGTGAACAAAGTCCCAGCGTCCACGGGCGCGAAGGCTCGCGGACTCTGCTCTTTATCTCTCCTTCTCTCTCTCTCTCCTTCTCTCTCTCTCTCTCTCTCTCTCTCTCTCTCTCTCTCTCTCTCTCTCTCTCTCTCTCTCTCTCTCTCTCTCTCTCTTTTTCTCTTTGTGTTGCACTATATCGAAAACTCTCGTTTATTCCCATGGATGTGAACGTGAGACCGAAAGCCCGCCAGAAATGGAAGTTAATTAGAAGCCTTTGGAGCGACGAGGTTTCACCGCCCACGCCGGAAACAGCTACCCTTCCCCCTCCCTCTTTGCATTAAGCAGACGGGTTTATGTACACTCGATATATTTGATGAAACACAAGTATATATATATATATATATATATATTGAGATTTCCCTCCTTTGTTTACTTATTTATTAATTCAATTGAACCTAAACGAGTAAATAATATTATTTTGTTTAACGAACCAGTCTGATGATTGTATTCCATATTATTAGTTCTAATTATATCAATATAATAGAGGAAATAGAAATAACGAATTTTTGGTTATTTTTATAAAATCGAATAAAAATAAATGATGGATTAATCGCGGATATACATATCAGAGAAATATTTGAGTTGATGTCGTTACTCACTCGCCAATTCGTTCGCCATTCCAGCAACGTTTGTCAGGATATTCCTCGCATATCGCATCGGCAAGTGTGCCATAAAAGGTGCGAGATCTCACGACACTCGCCAAAAAATTACCAAGCTGCGCGTGCAACTGCGTGGGCAATCCTTTGTGAGATTGACTCGAGGATTGATGAGGAAAGACATCCGAGGAGGGTTCCTCCATATTCGACGAGGGTGGCAAAGTTTGCAGCACCGCGCGTCCGCAAACTTTTCGCACCTGTTACAAACAAAATATAGAAAAATACATCGTTAATTACTCTCGCAGAAATGTATTTTTCATTTTTTTTTTATTTATTTTTTTTTTTTGAGATCGCAGTTTAAGTTTAATAAATCAAGAACGGAGAGGAACTGAACAGGCTAATATTTTTATGGAGCCGAAAGTAATAATAAAAATACGAATAAATATTTACACATATATATGGACCAGATCTAAATCTTCTCTAAAACGTTTCGTGGATTAAAAAAAAAAAAAAAAAAAATTTGAACAAAATACGTACAAGGGCGCGTCGGCCATAAAACATGAGTATATATTCAAAAAAAGATGATAAATCTTTGAATAAGTATGAGAATCAAGGAAAGAATAAAAAAAAATGGTTTGCCTTTGAGCGAAACGTGCGTTGGCAACGTGTAACACACGGTGAAGAGAGAAAATATTCATGCGTGCGTCGACAATTTGCTATCGGGTCTCTGCAAACGCGAGAAACACGAGAGAATTGCACGTATAAGTATAAGTTTGTAGAGGAATAGGAGAGGAAGGGAAAAACGGAGGAGGAGGAGGTGGAGGAGGAGGAGGAGCGTGCGTCGAGGAACGACGACGTCGATAAGAAACGTGGGATCTCGCGAATTCTGCTACAGGAGCGAAATAAATATATCGCTCTGGCGACGCTAAGTTTCTCCTCGTTTTTCGCAAATAAGAAAGAGTGAGAAAGAAATAGACGTCCATGCGCCCCCACGCACACACATACGAATACAGAGAAACGACCGGTTTTACGATCTCGCGAGATTCCATCCACAGAGACGAATAATAAATCGTCTTCTGCTACTTTTTGAATTTTTTCCGTTTTTTTTTCTTTTTTTTTTTTTCGACATCTTGAATTTTTATACCGCTTGCGCGAGCGTTACATGTAAATTATTAAATACGAGTTTGCGAATGAACGGATCGTCAGGTACAAGTATATTTCACGATTAAGGCCGTTGACTCGTCTCTAATAAGGAGGTGAAAAAAAAAAATAAAATTCAAAATATATTCAAGATCCGACAAGAAGTTTTGCATTGGAGACACGTGAGATATAGTGTCGCCAATTTTTGGGGGATTAGTGAGGAATGAGAGATCCGTGAAATCGGTTTTTTCCTTATCGATCCTTCGAATAATAATAAATTGCAATGAATAAATAAAAATTTCATTGTATATATGAATTCATGAATAATTCATTGAGCTACCGCGATTTTTTGAAATGTAAATAAATTATTGACCAATAAGATTTCCAAGATACAGAACTTTTATTCAGTATTTTTCACTGGAGATGTTTGGGTGCGTATGTATGCTTTTTATTTCTCCCTGATGGGGAGACTATCGATTAATTTGGTTTGCTTAACGTCGTTGGTACAAAAGATGAACACAGAAGTGTTCTCGGTCGATTAATGCGAGGGACAGAAGAGGGCGGGGGTTATTCAATGTTCGGATTATCGGGACGAGTAATCGTGTAGGAGTGCTTGTCAACGTGGGAGCCCGAGGGGTAAAATAAAAGAGTAATACGTGAAAAAAGAAAAGTGAGAGAGCGAAAATCCAAGAGGGATAAGGGAAATCCTAAACGTGGCTCGCGCCTCCTCAGTCCGACATACATGCGGGTAACTTGACGCCAGATGGGGAACGAACGCATAGGACCCATAGAACGAGAAAGAAGGAGGAAATGAAAGACGAAAAAGAATGAGAGGGAAGAAGAAGAGAGATCTCGAGGGAGAAGAGAAGAACAAAAGAGAAAGAATAGGAAGGAAAGAGATGCAAGAAGAGTGGAAAAGGAGAAGGAAGGAGGGAGGAAGGGGGAGAGAGAGAGAGAGAGAGAGAGAGAGAGAGAAGAGAAAAAAGGTTATCCGTTTTTGTTCGTACGGGCGCACCTCTCTCTCGTTCCTTCTCTTCATTCACGACGGTTCTCCCTGCGAATCTCTTCCGTCCTCCCACCGATTTCCTCTCCTCGTCAATTTCTCTCTCACCTTCTATATATATTTTGTATAATGCGTCAATCGCTCTCCTTTCTTTCTCTCCCTATCTCCCTTTTCGTATATACACCTATAGGTACGTATACTTGGGAAAGGTGAGTCACACCGGTATATCGCAGACAAGCCAATGCTATAGGAATCGCTCGAGGTTGTCAATTGATGAATAAGAGTGTGGAAGCCGCGAGAATATAATAGAAAAGAAAAAGAAATAGGAGGAAGCGCGAGGAAAAAAAGAAAATTTGAAAAATGAGGAAAAGGTCTGAGAGAAAGAGGGTGAGGAAGGATAGAGGGGCAGAGGATGTACTCGTCTCAACGGAAATCAATGGTGCGAAGAATTAACGATTTGCAGCTCACCTCACGCACTGTCACCGCACGAAGATACGAGACGAATAATAAACGAGAAAACATTGACGATGAAATTTACATTTTCAATCGCTTTGTCGTACAAATGAAGTAGAAAAAGAAAAAGCAATTATTAGGGGGAAAAAATGAAGAAAGGCGAAGTATGAACTACTTTGTTATAGTAGTAAATTGAGAATTAATGATCTGTACTTGTGCGCGTTATGATCAAACAAGTATGAGAAAACTGCTCTTTTTGGAGGTGTCCAGTCTATATATCCTGAGAGATATCGTCCTCTGCCAAAATATCGTGCAGAAAAATATCCTGGGACAAAATATCCGAGTCAAAATGTCCTGGGATAAAATATCCTCAGGCGAAATATCCTAGCAACATACATAATATCCTTTATTTGAATATATCCTCGAATTTCAAGAGATAACGTATTTGAAATTTTTCTCATTACTATTTAAGCAAAATATTCCCTCAGTTCAAACACTTCTAGGTTCAAACCCAGGAGATATTTTCCTTAAATAATAATAGATCATGTGTAAATAGTAGTTTCCAGGTTTAAATTATTATTTAAGAACTGGAAACTACTATTTACACATGGTCAGAGCGTAGTTTACACAAAAACAATTCTTCAAAACATAACTTTTTTCCAGGACAGTCCTGGAATGCAAAAAAGTCTTGGAAAGCATCCTGTTATATATAAAATTGTCGTGAAAAATACCTCTAGACATAGATATAAGTATGCGAAAACATTTGTATGTAGTACATATATCGTGGCACTTGTAAGTAAAGTAGTACATGTATATTATGTATTTATGTTTCAATATTTTAGAATGAAATAGGATATTTTGTTCCCGGATAATATAAGTCTGTATTAGGGTATTTTGTCCTGAGGATATTACGACTCTAGGATATTTTGTCTCAAGATATTTTGACTCGGATATTTTTACCTGGATATTTTGTCCCGGGATGTATTGTCTTTAGATTAGAATTTTGAAATTAGAATTTTTGTAAAAAGAATTTGCGAAAAAACCTTAAATATTCCAACCTTTTGAATGATATCAACTCGATTGAAATATATTATGTGTTTATATAGTTTGCGTATTTTGTATTCACAAACAGCCACGTTGCATAGACTTTAGTACCATAATGGGACATCTCTTTTCATTGCATTACATTTGGTTTCATTGAACGAAAGTAAACTCGTCTCGTTTATCCGGCTGTATAGATCCTTATAGAAATGTTGGATGGAGGCGATTCAAGGGCTCTAATAGTCGTTGAGGAAGAGTCACCGCGACTTCCTGGGCATTGAGAACGACTTAGCGAAGAGCCCGTGGCTTCTGCCATTCTCGCACTTATTTCTCTCACTCTCTTTCATCTCTCTTTGTTCAACAAGTTTGCAGCTTTGTGATTGTCTCGCAAAGAAAGAACCGTTTCTCTCGGGCCTCTCTCTTCCAAAACCCAGGGAGCGAATCAGAATAAGCACTTGAGAAGAAGCAGCAGAAGAAGAAGAAGAAGAAGAAGAAGAAGAAGAAGAAGAAAATGAAATCTCGATTACTCACGAGGTCAAAGTTCAACCAATTTGCCGTTGCCTTAGGCAACGAGGAGCGAACGAGAGACGAGCTTTGTTGACGTCAGAGCTCAAGAAAGCAAAAAAGAAATATAGAGAAAGCAAAAGAGATAGAGAGAGAAAAGTCGTTCACCAATCTTCGATGCACTCTTCGGTGCAGTTTGCACAACGATCCGGCTGCTGAGAGATGTACGACGTACCGTTACTTTTAACGCTGGTCATCTCTCTCTCTCTTTTTTCCTCTCTGTTCCTCTCACGCACTCGCGTGGCTCCAAAAATCCTTCGAGTGTCTTTACTCACGTGCACAAGCCGAAGCACGATAATAAAAATAACGAATATTAATAACCGTGTTTCGCATCTATTTTTTCCTCTCCTGTTCTAGTTCATGCAGAGAAAAGTATAAAGTTGGAATGCAGATTTATAATAGATATATTTTTGCATTTACGTACGTATGGCTATGTAAGGATGGTTATACAGACTGCGAATTCTTTTTCCAGCAAAACATGTAAATGGACAAATTCCTGCGGGAGGTAGAGAGAACTCGGAGTACAGCATCCCGAAGATAGACCATGGACCAGAAAGGTATACACACACATGTACATTTATATACACGGCTACGTATGTTCAGCACGAAGAGAAAAGTTTTACAGGAGGTCGTAGCCACATACGATGCAAACAGATATATTTCATGTGTCTCAAAAGTTGGTTGAGAGTATTTACAAGGTAGATAGATTCTGACATTCCTAAGCGAAAAGTTATTAACTATTTTTCTCTCCGATGCACCGTTGATGAGATAATAATTAATTAGTGACAGTCAATTTGCTGCTCTGTGAGCACAGGGCGCGTACAGTAGATAAAGCGCCTCTCTTTAATTAGAGCGGATAGGCTCAAGAGCGCTCGCGGTTCGTTCGCAATACGCCCACTTTATCTTCTGGTGCACCAGATTCGTTGTCACTGATTAATCGCTTAATATCTCATCAGCGAAAGACTTTCTCGAAAGAATTCCGAAATCTATATATCCTGTAAATATCGGGACACGATTTTAAGGATACCCCGTATATGTATGAGGAGTGCATGGTGATATTCATGCATGCTGTGTCTTTACGAGGATACCTTTATATATACGTATGGTAAAAGAAGTTTGAGCTCAGTTATAACGGCGACGAAGCAGCGTTTAAGACCGAACGAAGACGAATACATCGAGAAAGAGAAGAAGAGAAATGCTGCAGGATGAGGATGGGGTTAAAGAAGAAAATGGGAAGATCGTCGAGGCGAGAAAGACGGAGAGGAAAAAGAATAAAAAGATGAGAAAAGAGAATAGGCGAAGAAGAAAGAGACAGGAAGGAGAGGGATGGAGAGCTGTAGGTTCGCCACCCCGCATGGCGCGCCCATCTCGCATTCCGCGCATCCTTCGCTGGTGTGTGCTCGCTGACGCTTTGACTCGCCGCTTCTGATGCTGCATACGATGAAACGAGAGGAAGAAAGAGAGGAAGAGAGAGAGAGAGAGAGAGAGAGAGAGGATCGAAGCTCTCATTCCCTATCGATTGTCGGAGAGTATACATTCGCATTGCAATGGCCTCGACTATGGCAAGTCCTGCTGTTCGGTTCTCTTCTTCAACATCTCATCCTCTTTCTCCTCTTCTTCCTCCTCCTCCTCTTAATCCTCTATCGTCTATACCCTTCGCGAGAGGGATTGAGGCGAAGCATTGTGTTGGATGAGAACCAAGAGGAAATTTTAGTCAATCGATTAGAGCCATTGCTCGTGGAAACCTTTAATTGACCTGACACATACATATGTATAACAATAATTGTAGCAAATTCAATAAATTTGATGAAAATATTATCCGAAATCATTATTATATTTTCAATTGGAAAGAATCGTAAAAATTCTTCATATCCTATTTGCAGCGAGAGTATATAACGAGAATCGAATTCGACAATTGATGCATTCAGCCATAAAAATTTCCAAGCTTCCATTTATTAAAGAGAACTTTTCTTTTCTTATACTTTTTTATTTTTTTATCAATAAAAATAATTGGACAAGAGTACTGGGGCGAAAGAGGGCAAAGAGACTAGGAAAAATTTATTGAACGTCCCCTTACTTAGTCCTGTCGACTCCTGAGCTTATATTCTTTATTCTTGCATATTTTTCATGTCATCTTATTTCTTGTCAATTTTTTTGGCGCAATTTTCAGTGCATCCGATAGCATATTTCCACAATGCTTCTTTATACCTTTGTATATACGTATAGTATATACCGAAAGGGATTGATTCTTCATATATATTATATCGTATACATTCATATATATATATATAGTATATATGTATGTAAATATAGAAGGAGAGGGCCTTGAATTTCGGAAGGAGGGGAAAAGAGAAAAGGAAGAGAGAAAGAGAGAAGTTTACTATACCGCAGAATCTTTTATCTCGTCGTTAGGAATTCGTGCGGCATGACGGAATCTCGATAACGAATTTATCTTCGGGCACCTTTTTCTTTCACTCTTACTCCTCCACCAGACGAATCGACCGGACTTTTTCCCTTTTTTATCAAGTTTCCTGTTCTCTTCTCATTCACCCGGTCCAGAAAATCATTTATAATACGCGCATATGTAAATACTTTTATTGTGACCTTAATATATGTATAAGCTTTAATGTATATAAATATTTATGTATATATATTGGGTTTTAAACTTAATTCCCGCTGTTTTATATGAGATGGGATAACTAGTATTATTTTCGTAGAAGTAAAACTAGAACTATACAGTGTTGAAGTATTGGACATAATCTACAATATTCAGTATTTGAGAGTGCATTCACTCGTATACATTACTTTTTTTATAATATCGAAAATGTCAGGTTTTGAACCAACGAAACAGCATATGCGGGAAGCTTTGCTTTTTTGCTTTAATTTAAGAAAAAGTGCTGCTGAAAGTCATCGCTTGCTTCAAGAAGCTTATGGTGAATATGCTCTATCTGTGACAACGTGCAGAGATTGGTTTAGACGATTCAAAAGTGATGATTTTGACCTTAAAGACAAAGAACGTCCAGGACAGCTGAAAAAATTTGAAGATGAAAAATTGGAGGCCTTATACGCAATGAAGATCGATGTCAGACCCTTAAAGAATTGTATGATACATTAAGCTCTACTAAAATGGCTGTTAGCAAACGTTTACATAATCTTGGACTGGTTCAAAAAGTGGGAAATTGGTTACCACATCAATTAAGGGGCCAGTCCACTTTGAAAATTTCAAAAAATCGATTTTTTTTACTGTTTTCAAAAGTGCATACATTCAGAAATATTGTGTCAAAATTTTATGAAAATCCGAGCCCTCTAAGTATTTTTTTTTTTTTTACCTTAACGTCAGGACCTCATTTCGTCTACCTGAGCGTATAAAGTTCAAACGCGTTTTTCTCTAAATAACGTTTTCAAAATCTAGCTCCATCATATCTCTAAAACTAATAAACCGATTCTCTTAAAATTTGAACCACATATTGTAAACATGATTCGCAACAAGATGACCCTCGATGGTTTAAAAATTTTGATTTTTACTCTTTTTTTTGTGAAAAACTGTGAAAAAAACGCGTTTTTTTACTTTTTTCGTTTTTCATCTGCCATTTTTTTATTTTTTGATAAAACTTTATATCCGAGGGTCATTTTGTAGCCGGTGTCATACTGAATCTAATGGACTTTGATTTTTTTGTTTCAGACAAGCCGTTGCCGAGTTGTGATGGAGCTACCTAGCCCACCTATTTTTGAAGCGTTACGTTAAACTATAGTTTTTGTACTTAAAAATGAATAAAAATGAATTAAAAATTTTTTTTTTATGTATTTCAAGACTTTATTTATCAAGCCCAACAACTTTTATATTCATATCTTTTATAAAATCCTGAAAAAAAAAATCGGGAAAATAGCCTTTTTTCGTGGCTCCAAAGTGGACTGGCCCCTTAAACAAGAGACAACTCGAAAAGCGAAAAACGATTTGTGAATTGCTGCTTGAACGATGGGAAAGGAAGTCATTTTCACATCGAATCGTGACTGGCGATGAAAAATGGATTTATTATGAAAATCCCAACATTGAAAACCGAATTTTATTGAAATATTGAAATATTTTGTTGGAGGTATTCAACAAAATTATTTCGTCCAGGCAACAAAATTTCGAATGTTACAACAAAACTTCATTACACTGAAACAAAACTTTGTTGAAACGATAAAAATTTTGTTGCCTGGACGAAATAATTTTGTTGAATACGTCCAACAAAATATCTCAATATTTCAACAAAATTCGGTTTTCAGTGAAACGAAAAAAAGGAAAAAACTGAAACCGGGAGAAACGATCACAGCTGTTCACTATAAACAACAATTAATGAAACTAAACCAGAAATTGAGAAAAAAGCGGCCTGAGAACGCCAAACGTCATAACAAACTAATTTTGCTCCATGACAATGTTCGGCCACATGTAGCAGAAACCGTAAAAAAGTATATAAAGGACATGAATTAGGAAGTCTTATGTCGTATTCACCGGACATAGCACCGTCTGATTATCATTTGTTTCGAGCGGTTCAGATTGATTTGTCATCACGGCATTTCAAGTTTTTTGAAGATATCAAAAAATGGATCGATGAATGGGTCGCCTCAAAAAGCAACGATTTCTATTGGCGTGGAATCCATTTGTTGCGTGAAAGATGGGAAAAGGTCGTAGCTTCTGAAGGACAATACACTGAGAAAAGAAATTTGTTGATTCAACAAAATTTTTCTTGAATCAACAAATTGTGGCAAACAAAACGAAATTCGTTAACTCAACAAAAATTTGGTTAATTCAACCACTTAATTTGCTGGCTCAAATAAATATTGCTCATTACGACGAAAATATTATTGAATCAACAAAATTTTCTGTTCAACTAACACATTTCATTTTCTTCGCCACAATTTGTTGAATCAACAAAAAGTTTGTTGAAACAACAAATTTCGTTTCTTAGTGTACTTCAAATAAAATAGAATGTACCGTAAACTATACATATTTTTATTTTTTTAATTTAAAAACAGCGAGAATTAAGTTTAAAACCCAATACAATCATAAAATATCTAGATGGCAGAATTATTGTACGACCACTACTGTTAACGTAGGAACAACGAAAATGGTCGCCCTAAAATATTCGACCTATTTTTAATATTGATTTTACACGCTCCCTCGTTGACTTGTTTGTTCCGAATTTTTCGCGGGACACATCGCAACGTATTCCCATTGATGGAACTGTTTGTTCAGAATATACACATCGTATACGCGCCATTCCATAACGCATCGACTTGATTATGACCCTGACCGTTTTGTATATTTTTTCGCCTTATTTCCAGACGAAAAACAATGTGGAAAAGAATCGATCACTGATTGAAAAAAATATATATTTCCAGACGAAAAACAATGTGGGAAAGAATCGATCATTGATTGAAAAAAATATATATTGATACTTTTTTCTAATCCGGGCTTCTTAAAGAATTTTTTGAATAAACGATGTTGTTTTTCAATGTTTTACCATTTTATTTTTGACGGAGTTTTAGCTGGTTCACGCCATAACGAACTTGTAAAAAAAGTTTCCCGCTCAACGCTTAACTATCTTTGTAAGTACTGACCTCATCCGAAGCTGTTACATATGAAACATCGCGAAAATCACATATGGACCGTCCACTGATTGCTATCAATTATCAAAATTAGGAAACTAATCAAAAAGTTTAACTTCACAACGAAGTCGATTCTACTTCGAATTGCCTGTACGTAGAAAGAAAGTTTGTGAGTGATGTGGCTCGAGTTCTGTTTGTTGCAATATTTTCACCGCAGTCGCGGGAGTGCTGCTAAACGTACATTGGAATTCTCTCTTTGAACTTCAATTTCATCGAACTCTGATGAGTGCATGCGAAGAGCACTAACGAAAATCTGGGTCATCCGGTAAAAATGTTTTATCGAATGAAATAGTTACAATACTTGTAAAGTTTTTATTATTAATAGAAGTCACGGAAATGCAATTATATTATCGGGTCGAATTCTTCGTACATGAGTAAAAAAAGCAACAATCGATCAATCAATCTATCATTTGTCATGCAAGAAGACAAGAACACGCATAAAGAAATTAAACGAAAAAATAGTTTAAACAATAAAAAAAAGATAATTGATTGTTTTTCAAAGTCGAAAAATGTATAAATTTTTATGTCGAAGATTAGGAGGATAGTTAAAAAATGATTGGTGAACAGTTGAACCGACTTGTATCAATTTTATTGGTTTTAATCTCCAAATCGTGGAATTGTTCTTTATATTTAGGCATTATACGGCTGTTCGCTCTCGAATCAGGTCACCCTTCTACTTCACTGTCTCGAAAATAACTGATTGGGCTTTTTCGTTCATTGGAAGTTTTGTGCTTAGTTAGAATTTTGCGAGGTCTGTCTTTCTCACGCCAGAACTGGCCACCGGACGTGCACGTGGCAGAGGGGCACTGCGATATTTGACAAATCCGTTGCGGTTGCAGACAGGTAGACACGACCTTGGCAATTTTAGAGCCGCAAAATATGCAATGCATAACAAAATTCTTTTACCTTTTCAAAATGACATTTGATCGGTATTGAAATTCGTCAACATTAACATGTCAAAGGGATACCAGCTGTTATTATTCTCTCTTTTGCCCCCTAGCTTTTTTCTATTCTCGATTCTTCATTCAATTACTGTTCATGCGAATTTCAACGGACAGGTATATTCTTTCGATCATCTTGACGATTACTCTGACGATTTGAAGGATGAAATAGAGTCAAGTGCGTGCTGCAGGTTGTCCAAGGCCGATTTGTTCAAGTAAATTTGTTTCGAAAGTTTTCATCCTTCTCTTCAGGTCCCTTAATGTCTTTAATTTCTTTTCCATCTCTGATGCAGCAACCCAAGTGCATGGTTGTATGCGTATGTTCAAGTTTTCGATCTGCTGATCGTGAGGGAGAGAGAAAAAAATTGCGAAAGTGAGTGAGAGGAGGGAGAGGAAAGGAAAGAGATGAAAGAAGAGTATGAGAAATGAGAGAATAGCGAGGAGCAAGCGGCAGCGGCAGCAGCAGCAGCAGCAGCAGCAGCAGCAGCAGGCATGGACCTGATGGGTGCAAGTCTGTTCAGGTATAACAGGTTAGAACAGACCTCTCTTTACAGAAACCCTCTCTCTTTCTCTTCGATTTGCTCTTTTTCCATAAGTCTGACTCACTTTACCTCCATTTCGCCTCTTTCTTATATACAGGGTGTCCGAAATTTAAGTGCCAAAGTTTGTCCAGTATATTTTCCGACTAGATTCGAAGTAACAAATTTTAATAAATATGGCGGTGATTCCTGTTAGTTTTCGAGATATGACACTTTTTTTTATGATATTTATTTCCATATTGTTCAAGGTGGGAATTTTTTTAGCCGCTTTACTTCGAATTGTTTTTGTGTCATTGATCGATAAAGTTTTGTTACCATGCAGAAATAAAAAAAAAATGTTATTTTTCATTTCTTTATATATTCAAAGGATAAATTCGTATGGATTGTGTATATTTTTGACACGCCCGGTATAAAAATTGTACGAGATGAGCGTTTTCAAGTTTTGCCGCCCTCGCGTGCCGACGAGGGACGACCATTAGGATCTGGGCGCACAACTCATCGCAGCACGATTGCCTCTTTCTCTTTTTTTTATGCTCAAACTCTTCTGTCTTTCTTCTTATATATACACCCTGGACCGCCCCCGAAGTTTCGTGAATTCCTGACTCCAATCGTCATCGGAATCTCACTTCTCTCTCTCTCTCTCTCTCTCTCTCAGTCTTTTCTTCTTTCCATGTAGCGTCCATGTTCAAGGTTTTGTCTCGTTTTGTGCGAAACTGATGGCTCCCGAGCGTCGATTTGTGGCGAAGTGCAGCGTGCGACAGCAAAAGCGACAGAGATCGTCGATTTAGATAGCGGAACTTTATGTTTTAATTGGTTGGATTTTTGGTCGGTGTCGAAAGGTCTCGTAATTAAATTCATCAAATATACATAAGTGGAAAAGAGCCGTGGTGTGGCCAAGACCAAAGGACTCTCGGTAATTCAGTAATTTTAAGGGGAGATGGCCAAGCCATGGATGGGGAGACTCAAGATCACTCAGGCAAAGAGTTCTGCATAAGGGGATGGACAAATAGTGACATCAAGATGAATTTGATTATCGTCTTAAAAAAAAATAATCGACGGAAGTAGAGAATTCGACGGCGCTTCTTGGTTAGCGCAAATAAATCCATACCCGTTTAAACGTGAATCTTGGATCGTGTAATAAGCTAAGAATTATTGCTATTTTGGTCGAATACCCGAAGAGATACGAAGCTTTTTCAAGTAACTTACAATTAGGGTAAATTTATTTAACGCCGCGCTCGTGGATTAAAAAAGGATTTTTTGTGTCGACGCTTTTTCGTCGTATCAACTGCTGTTGCTTCGGGTCTTTTGCGAATTTTTTCTTTATCGTGTACCGCAATAGAGTCCACACATTAAGCACAAGGTACAAGCATGGGCATGTGTGACAAAACATAGTCAGCAAGAGCTGCCCCACAGGAGGTAGAGGAAACGACACGCCGAAATACCAAAGGAGCCCGAGAGCGCCACCGGTGCGAGTGAAAACACATACTAACGCATCGGGTCATTGATTCTACTCCGGCAACGTGCCAATCTTTTGCCTTCTTCTTCTGCTTTCCTCGCTCGTTTCATCAACCACGATTAAGATACTAGTTCGCTCCACAGTTTGCTGTATCTCATCTATCATTATTTTTTAACATTTTCTCTGATCTGACCAATTAGTTTACTCATCACTTCGCTAGAAATATATTTTTTTTTATATACGAATGATCTTTTTCTGAAAATTTGATTCGCAGGATTGCCATCAATGTCAATGTGGAGTCAATCCAGTAAAAAAATAAAACAACGGTCTTTTTCAATCGAAGAATTAGGGTGAAGATGAAGAATGTTAGCGGCGTACGGTTGGTTCGATTTAATTGTAACGAACAAAAACTAAAAAGTCCTGAAATTTTCGTTGCATTGAAAGCGCGAGAAAATGGGTTAAATATGCACTAAGAAAAGTAGGTAGGGGTGAATTCATGTTACGTGAAATTGAAAAAAAAAACAAAAAATTGACCTTGACTAAAGACATCATCCATTTAGCAGATCTCCACTGAAGGAGCAGAGGAGAAAGAGTGAGAAGAGGGAAGTGATAAAGAGAGAGAGAGAGAGAGAGAGAGAGAGAGAGAGAGAGAGAGAGAGAGAGAGAGAGAGAGGGAGAGAGAGAGAGAGAGAGAGAGAGAGAGAGAGAGAGAGAGAGAGAGAGAGAGA